>CM019171.2:17833579-17954321 GCA_009739505.2 Apolygus lucorum
TGGAGGATCGTGAGGAGCGCCGAATTCCCTGACGTGTGGCGGCTGGTTGGGGTGTCGCCACACATTGTGAATCGCACGAAGTTGGAGAGCGTTTCCGTACGTCGTAGGGTCGTCGGGTGGCGCGGGCGTGTTCACGGTCCCGGCGACTGGTCTCGAAGGCTGGCGATAAATCTTTCGGTCCGCCTCCTCATGAGTTCCACCATGGGGTCCGGTGACTGGGGACCCCCGTCTACTATCCACTCATCTAGCGGTTCTTGTGCCATCCTACAACAAACAAATAAACGCCCTACTGTAACATCCTGCCTAGGAAAAGTGACTCAGGAATTGATCTCAGGGTACTTCACACAAATTATTCTGGCCTTGTTAGGAAGGTGCAGAAGTAACGGTTCGGCTTGGTCTGAAGGACCTAAGTGAAGTTTGTTGGTCTGAAGGACCCAATTGAAATTGGTTGGTCTGAAGACCCAAGCTGAATTTGTTGGTCTGAAGGACCATGTGTCAAGGTCGTGGTCAGTCCTTCCTAGTAGTCAGTCAGTTTGTCTTTCGGCCTAAGTGGAGTTGCTTATAATTTACGGAAGGGTCACGCTGGCGGAACGAATATGGAGTGGTTCCGGTTGGCGCCTCTCCTCTGAGTCGTTTCGGAGGTAGACCTTCAGGTGTCGACGGCTCTTCGGCTTTGCGTACTACTGGTTCCTGGTGAGGGCTGTTGCTGTGGCGATCGTGTTTGCTGTGGCGATCGTTTTCGCTGTGGCGATCGTGTTCGCCGTGGCGATCGTGTTCGCTGTGGCGATCGTGTTCGCTGTGGCGATCGTGTTCGCTGTGGCGAGCGTCCTCGGGATGGTTGACCGGGCGTTGTGAGTTTCCCGCTGGATTCTCGGCTGAGTTTCCCGAAGGGTAGCTGACGCTTTTATCTTCTTCACTGGTCGAGGAGCGATCTGAGTGTCGATCCGCGTCCTCGAGGTGAGTCGGTTGTGGCGAAGCAGTCCCCTGGTTCGACTGTTCCGAAAACGGTGTAGTGGGAGCGTTCTCGTGAGATCCGGTCGGCACATCGCCACATTCCATCATGGTCGGTTTTGAGGCGGCCATCGTAGCTCCTCATCCGAGTCTTCCATCATTTCTTCCTGTATCCCCGTTTCCGTTCGTGAATGTTCCTTATTGTGTCTATTTCCGGAGTTTGATGGGATTTGGTATGGTCCAGGAACGTATCGTCCGGTACAACAGACCCAGCACAAAGGCCGGTTTGAGGCGGTTAATGTGTACTACCTGACGTTTTATGTCGGGTGAGTCCCTGATTTCGTAAGTAACATTCGAGTGTTTCTTTAGCACCGTCCACGGTCCACTCCATGGACTCCAGAATTTTTCACGACACCTGGGGGCGGCTGCATGTCTTTTAGGTACAACCATATCCCCTGCCTCAAAAGAGCGCAGAGAGCGGCGGGCGTTGATGGCTTCCGTCCGTTTCTTCCAGGCTTCGTGTAGGCACTGTGTCGTGGCGTCACGGGCCATTCGGAGATTCTTCAACAAGGAGGACTCAGGTAAGGGTGTTCGAAGTCCTTGAAAGGTGTCGTTCGGAAGGCGTATTTCCTCCCAAAGGTAAGAAAATTTGGGGTAAATCCAGTACTCTTATGGGGGCTGGGATCGTACGCTGCGAGTGCTACGGGCAACATGGTTTCCCAGTCCTTAGTTTTCTTGGTAATTTTCGCCAAAATGTTGGTCAAGGTTCGGTGGAAACGCTCGCACACCCCATTTCCTTCCGGGTGGTACGCGGTCGTGAAGATCTGCCGTATGCCCCATTGGGCACAAAGTTCGCGTGTCGATCCGGCGGTGAAGGCGGTTCCACGGTCCGAAACAAGTCTCTCGGGTACACCGTGTCTCGGTATAAATTCCTTCGCTAAAACTTGCGCGACAGTAGAGGCGGTACAAATTGGTAGTAAACGTATGCTTCAGCATACTTGGTAAATGGTCTATTACGGTAAGGAGGTATTTGGATTTTCCATTCGTCACGATGGGCCCCACGAAATCGATACCGACGATGTGTCCGGGTCTCCTCGGGGAGGAGCGGCTTCTGAATCGGACTTTTCAGATTCGTCGGGGTGTTTGCGACGTAAACACGTTTCACAACGTTGTACCTGCTCTTTGACGTCTCTCGATAGTCCGGGCCAGTTTCCTAGTCGCCTCACCACCTTTTCCGTTACGTCGGCTCCGGGGTGTCCTGCCCACTCATTCTTATGGCATCTGTCAATCAACCATTCACGACGTGAACTAGGGATGAGGGGTACCCATTCGTGTCTACCATCGTGTCGCACTCTCATTTCCCACACTCCGTTAGCTTTTCGCAATCCTTCTTTACCGCGGCTCAAAACCATCGATTGGACCCAATCATCGAGATCCTGTGCCGCGATCATTAGTTCGCGCGGGAAATCGAGATTTACAACGGCTATGTCCATTCGACTCAATCCGTCCGCATGTTGCATCTGAGTTCCGGGTCTGTATCGGGGAACGAAGTCGTATTCAGCAAGCCTGAGAACCCACCTCCCGATTCGCGATGTCGGGTCGCGGAGGTGCATCGCGGCCGTGAGTGCCATGTGGTCCGTTTGAAGTTCAAAGGTCTGACCTAAAAGATATTCTTGAAAATGGCGGACCGCCCACACAACGGCGAGTAACTCTCTCTCCGTGACGGAATACCTGGTTTCGGCCGGATTTAGTTTTCGACTTGCATACGCCACGGGCCTCTCTTCCCCTTCAAAGTTCTGCGGAGCCGGAAGCGTCGGTGGCCAACACAAAGGGTTTATTCAGGTCAGGAAAGGCGAGTACGGGTTCCTCGGTCAACTTGACCTTGAGTTCGTCGAACGCTTGTTGTTGTTTACTTGTCCACTCGAAGGGTCGGTTCTTCTGGAGGAGGTCGGTCAAGGGCACCGAGAGCTCCGAGTATCGAGGTATGAACCTTCGGTAAAACCCAGCCAGCCCCAAAAACGACTGCAGTTTCAACGCCGAGGTAGGTACGGGAAATTCCTTAATGGCCTTGACCTTCTCGGGCTCGGTAAGGATTCCTTCGGGCGTGATGCGGTGACCTAGAAAGCGAACTTCGTTTTTCAAAAACTCGCACTTCGACAAGTTCACTTGAAGACGGGCCTCGGTTAGTCGATCAAAAACTTGAGTCAATTTCTGGAGGTGTTCCTCTCGAGTGGCGGAAAATACTATGATGTCATCCAGGTAAACGAGACAATGATCTCCGAGGATTCCATCGAGGGCATCATTCATGACTCGCTGAAATGTAGCGGGCGCGTTCTTCAGTCCAAACGGCATCTTTTCGTAATGAAAATGACGTCCTAATACGGAAAAGGCCGTTTTCTCCCTTGACTCGGGTTGAACTGGTATCTGGTGATAACCCGATATTAAGTCGATGGTTGTGAACCATTTACACTGACCTAACATCGCAAGGGTCTCCTGTAAACGGGGGAGAGGATAAGCGTCTCCTTTGGTGATTTTATTGAGCTGTCGGAAATCCGTGCAAAATCGCCAAAGCTGCTTTTCTCCCGGCGGCGTCTTCTTTTTGACGAGTAGTACAGGCGCACACCACGGGCTAGTAGACGGACTAATTACCCCATTCGACAGCATGTCCTTGATTTGAGTTTCAACGACGTCGCGGAGGGCGTGGGGAACCGGGTAGGGTTTTTGTTGTGTAACGGTGGGTTGAGTAGTAACTATCTCATGGAATACGTTCAATCGACATCCCTCCCCCGTAGGTGGCTTAAATAAGTCCCGAAATTTACACAACAATTCACTAGTTGGTTCCGCGTCCGAAGTTGTGAGATGTCGTAGTTTCTCTTGCAAGGTCACGTCGAACTCGGGTAACGGGGTTTCCCATTGGTCGGTCGGTAGCTCCCCCCACCCCTCTTCTTCCAGACCGTCTGGCGTGGCGCCGGGACATACTTCTTTTTCATAGTTTTGAATCGGGGGAATAATAGAACAAATCTCGGCGCAGGCCTTTTCTTCTCTAAGGGATACGTTAGAACTCGTTTCATCAGGGGTATCGACTATATCGGGATATGGTTCAACACATGGGTCGGTTGTGGCGAACTGGGTCGGGCTGTGCCGATCTGCTGTGTCGAACTGTGTCGCACTGTGCCGATCCACCATGTCGAACTGTGTCGCACTGTGCCGATCCACCGTGTCGAACTGTGTCGCGTTGTGACGATCCTCTGTGGCGAACTGTGTCGCACTGTGTCGATCCACCGTGTCGACATAAGTCCGATGGTAGTCGTGGAGCATCCGATCGAGGCATTTTTCGAGGGAGGTTTTCCCATCAAAGTCCGGCGCGGGATCAGTGCTGTCGCTTGCGTCGTCAACTTCCTGGAACTCGGTAGGCGTAGTGGGGGTTGCACAATGTCGTGAAATTGGTGTGCTGAAATGTACTTTCGGAGGAAGTGGAAGGTTTTGGGCCGGATCCTTCGTCAAGTTCTTGTAGTGGGGTGTATCGTCGTACCGCTCAACGGGTGTATCGATAGGGACAGAAATGCCCCTGAACTGCCGATTCCAAAACTTCAGGCTTCCGGCGCCATCTTGATTTGTGGCGAAATTTGCCCGCACCTCCGAAGCGTCGTCCGGTTCTTTGTAATCCACGCACGATGGTTTTTGCGTGGGGGAGGCAGTTGTTGCCGCCGAAGGGGTGCTAGGGAGAGGAGCGCTGTGATCATGACTTTCATTTTGATCCACGAACGTCCCAAATTCCCGCCCCTCGGGCCGCAACACTACCCCCACGCTGTAGATTTCCTCGGGTGTGTCGACCGGCGTATATGGGCGGATGGCGCCTTTAGGGGTGCGGAATTTCATTTCCGGTCCCGTTGTAAATGTGATGGGTACCCTTCGAAGTACGTCGAGCCCCAAAAGATCAAGCGTAGCGCTTTTCCTTGCGAATACTAAGAATGTGTGTTCAAATACACATTCGCCAATCCTTGTGACGACGCGCTGTTCTCCGGAGAAATGTAGGGGCATTCCATCAGCTCCCCACACGATCGCTCGGGTTGGGAGAATTGGAATCCCCTTTACGGGTGTTGAAAGTACCGAAAGCGTAGCTCCGGTGTCCAGGGTCATCTCTCGTTCCTCCGGGCCCAGTCCCACGGTGATTTTCATCGTCCGCGACATTGGGGCTTCCACGGCGGGAACATGTGCCTCCTCAATTGGTTTCTTGTAACGGGCGACCTCCATTGAATGTGCCGGCGCCATGACAGGTTGCGACACGGGGAGGAGACGTTTCTTTTTGTAACAATCCTCCTCCAGATGTTCTCGGACGCCACAGAAGTCACAAAATATGGTCTTGTTCGGGCTGAATGGGCAACTTACGGGGAAATGTGTTTTGTCCGCGCAAAACATACACGGATATCGCGGGGTTGGTTTCTCGGCGCTTCGGCGCTCGTTGGGCTTATCTTGGCGGTGGTCCTCCTCCCTGTGTCGATTGTGACGCTGTAGGGGTTCGTCTTTACGCGGGCATCGAGCGGCGAAATGTTCAGGACTTCCGCAGTTGTAACATCGGCGGTCGTTGGTAATGGCCGCCAAGTCCCAACGTTCGTCTGTGTCGATTGTGTCGTCTAGGGTTTCCTCCAATTCCTCCGCCTTGCTCAGCGCGTCCTGGATCGATCTGGGGCGATTTGTGATGAGCAGTGCGCTCATGTTTTTGCTGACACCACGTATGAAAGCGCTCAGGGTTTTTCTTTCTACCCAGTCGTGGCGTTCGTGACGTCGGAGTTGTCCTCCTTCTTCCATGACGGCACACCGGGCGAGGCTGCGGACTCGGTCGGCAAATTGGCGGAGCGTTTCTGTGGCGTTCCGCTTGACTGTCCACAGGAGGGCGGCGGCGTGTTGTGGATTTTCCTTTTGGAACCACTTGATCATGTCGTCACGGACGATCTCGTAGACGTTGTCTACGTCGAGCGTATCATCCCGATCGATAAGGAATTGCTTAGCGGTTCCCCGCGCTTTTGTGCGGAGTAAACGGTATCGTTGTCGCGAGGTCAAACCCGTGGTCACCATATCAAAATTCGCAAAAAACGACACAACACTTAATGCACCGGTCGCGTCTGGGTCCCACGACTCTACTTCGAGGAATACCGAGCGCGGTATGTCCTCCCTATCGGCTTCGTGTGTTACGTTATTATATCGCTGAAGGAGAATGTTCATCTCCTTCATTGTCTGAGTCATTGTTTCTACAGCTTCCGTGCCGGAGGACGATTGGGTCTCGGTCCCCCTGTCGCTAGGTGTCGGATTATTGAGGAACATGGTAGCGATTGGTACTAACTACCACCTAGGCACGAAGAAGTCTGTCGGCGTGAATCGGTCTAAGTCGAGAAAAATACAACTACGAGAAGAGACGTCTTCTCGCGTCGTTTCGTGCGGAAGGCTGCTTCTAATGTCACTTTTCCTGTATAATAAATGGATGTACAGCCTACCTATTTTTATTTTTACCTGTCTCAGTGTGTTTTATTTTTGAAGTTTGTTTCGATAGACTCTAAATTTAAAACTGAGCTCGTGTCGAACGGCCTACGAGTTTGAGTGGGCTCGTGTGAGGCTTACTCACACCGGTATCCACTCCGCTGCCACCAAATTTGTAGGCCTGCTACTTGTGGCGATTGTGTCGATGGACCACAGAGGTAGCGTCCCGGCTTACTCGTGGTGATTGTGACGATTGTGGCGACACACCAGTTGTAAGCGGGATTTGCGTTCGACAGGGTTAAGGTTTCGTTTCGCGGCGTAGTTGGTAGCAGCACGAGGTTGTGACGCCACGTGCCGATCCCAAGTTCACCGGATGACACAAAACCCAACGTGGCGAGCTCAGGTGGGGAGGGGAAGACAAACAAATATCGAAACAATAGTTAATTTTACAAGGGTAGCGTGTGGTATTTACCTGTGACGAGGCGGTGAAGCGGCCAGTCGAATTCCTCGGGATGATGCAATCTGAAATGTTAGCCTTAAGGGCGTCCTACTGAGAAAATGGCGTCCGCAAAATGCGACGCTGCCGAAGGGGCCTACGAAGGCGTCTGAGGGACGCTTCGGAAAAGATGGCGGAGTGTGACGCGTCACCAAGCTCCGGTTTTTCACACTGAGGAACCAGGTAAAATGAGAAAAGATATTCAGATACAGATTTACAACAATAAAAGGTAAATTTATTAAATGTGCAAATGGTTTTCTGACTAGGCACACCGAAGGGGTGTGTCGAAAAGAAGCCTGACGGGCGCAACAACACAAGTAAGCATGGCACAAGATTCAATGTTCAATAGGATAGATTTTCAGATAATGTTTCAAATATACAAAATAATAACTCCAATTTGACTTTATGTTTCAGGTTTCCAGAGTATATCAGTTCAACGTTCCAGGTTTTCAACAAAGGTGAGTATGGTAAGTATAGGTTAACTTTGTGTTTCAGGTACGAATTTAGCATTAAATTACAACTCTCAAATTTACGGCTTTTGTCCAATTGTTTCAGAATTACTTCTACGCACTGTCCTAACTGCATTGGCCAATGGTTAGAAGGTAAGTTATAGTTTTCACTCACACGTGTCAGGGCCCTGAGGTATCCTTCCAGGTGTGATGTGGCGGTTGTGGTGGTTGTGGCGACGGACGTCCAGGGAATCCAAGTATTCTTCCTCCAGATCAATTCGGCGCGATACGGCAATTTTCGATGGTCAGGGATCTTACGAAAAAAGCGTGTGAAAGTATTTACGGGGGCGGTTGACTCTAGCAGTTTTAAGTTCACGGGCAGCAGGGCTCTCAATGACTTGTACTGAATATCAAGGGGGGTCTGCCTGTGGAGGGGGCTGCTCGTTGGTTTTGTTCCGGATGGTCCCCCTCCGCTCCCTCGACGGACGAGCGCCTGCCAGGTGGAGACTTCTGATTGGCTCCCCCCGCCGAGGGAGGGACGCTCTGGCTGGAGACGGCGTCTTCATGTTGAGGGGGGGGTGACGTCACCTTCCGAGCTGACCACGGATCCGAATCTGACAATCATCGCCGCGGGTGGCTATGACAAATTCGGATCGGAAGGGAGTTAACGAATTAACCCAGTCTCTTCACTGGAAATGTTCCCCAGTGAGTGGAGACTCACAATGCGTAGTTCCAGAGATAATAGGTCAAACGCATTGAAAAACATAGTTTTGAGAAAAACGCAATAAACTGAAAAGGTACCTACTACGACGATTACGTCAAGATGCGTGCCAATGAACCTTTATGAAACCTCGTCACCAAACTTTTTTTTTTATTGCTACATGAATAATGTGCCATGCGGTGCAACTTCCATAAGCATAAAAAACTGGAAACTCCACTGGTACCGAAAAGCGGTTCGGAGATACTCAACTTCAGGCAACGATTGCAGGACATTTCCTGACTCAAACATGAAAGTTTTATATACAAAAATGTCGGGGATGATGTGTAGAATAAAATTTTTTTAAAATCTGAAAAATGAAATTTCTGAAAATTTTTGACTAGGTACCGAACCCGGTTTTAATTTTTGAACCGAATTAATTTTCTTTTCATTTTCAATAATAATTCTTTATATTCATATTTCATATCTTCATATCATATTTTTCTCCTATTTTTGTCGGCTCTATTTCCAGTACGGGCATATAGCCGACTAGAGGAGTTAGAGGACGTATCCCTTCGAACAGTTCGATCAGAGCAAAGTCGTAGAGAAGGTGAAGAGGCCTGCAGTTCTGGTGCAGCACAATGGAGCGTCCTTCGCGCACGCCAGATGCTCCATCGTAGTTGGGAATGGCAGGTGGTAACTCATCATCCGAGGATTTCCGCTGTTCATCTTGAAGTACGGGATTGTTATCTCCGCTGAGATACGGAGTGTCATAGCTAACCTTAACCGCATTCTCGACCGTACGAAGAACCTTGCTTCCCAACTTGTTCTCCTCTAAATGAATTAAAGGTTGACAAGAAGTGAGTACATGACGGTAGGTGACGAGATTCCCTATTGCCCAAAATTCTGGATCACCATTCACCAATTCAACACTCACTATCCAATTGAACTCTACCTTCCCGGCATAAAGAAGACCTTGTAAGCCAGCAGGCCTCGCATGGTGCCAATAACGGGGTCGGAAGAAAGGTTCTGCGGGCTCCGGGTCGGTATCTTCCCTAGTTATTACGTCTGGCTTAAAAATTGGGAAAGCTGTCGTTTTTCGGCCACTGACTGATGTAGACCTCCAACTATAACGCACAGTAATACAACAATGAGATTTGAAGCAGCTGAAGAATAAGTAAATAACTCCTTGAAATAAATAAATACTACTTCAAAAAATCTGTGCACAGCACTGCAGATTTCATCTCTGCATTGACTGCCACTCCTGATAAGCAGTCAGCCAGTTTATTATTGTCTATGGTAACAAAGGACGGAGCTTGGGAAAATAAAAATGTCTGCTGACAATTCATGACTGTATCTCCTGAAATTGTCCCGAACATTATTTTTATTTGAGTTTCGGAATTGCAACCTTCTTCTCTGTTCGAAGAATAGATTGAAGAAGTAATAAGACGAATAATAAAATGTGATGAGTTAGGCAGAGATATGATTTTTATTAATTAAAAGATGGCTACAAATCCTAATAAAACGGATCCCATGAGAAGATGTACGGGCAAGTGAACACGAGAGCAAACTGAAAACTCTCTGTAAGGGTGTAATCCTCCTCTTTCGAACTGATAATACAGCTCTTCAACGTACTCATAGACTCCCGAAACTATTACAGGGAAAGGATTCATAGTGTCACATCTGTTGAATTTTACTCCACGAACTACAATTCCATACACAACGCCGTTGCAAACGAGGGGAGCCCCACGATCGTGATCGCAGATCGCTCCAACTTTTTTTCTCGGCCAGAAGCACCACAGTTTGTCTTGGAACTCGTCTTCAAATAACAGGGCAGAATCTTCGCCCGTGAAATGACCTGATTTGAAGACCTCTTGAAGCCAAGATACACAAGTTCTGTGTTCAACATAGTAAACTCTGAACTTTATTTTGAAGTTTTCTACAATGTTGTACTCTGCTCCTTTGAAGTTGTAGTACGGTTTTCCATACGAGGCTATGTAACAAGGTGTGTGGTGTTGTTTTATTGAAGTCATATTTGGACCATATTTTTCCCCTATTTTCGTCGGCTCTATTTCCAGTACGGGCATATAGCCGACTAGAGGAGTGAGAGGACGTATCCCTTCGAAAAGTTCAATTAGAGCAAAGTCATAGAGAAGGTGAAGAGGCCTGCAGTTCTGGTGCAGCACAATGGAGCGTCCTTCGCGCACGCCAGATGCTCCATCGTAGTTGGGAATGGCAGGTGGTAACTGCTCATCCGAGCCTTTCCGCTGATCATCTTGAATTACGGGATTGTAATCTCCGCTGAGATACGGAGTGCCATAGCTAACCTTAACTGCATTCTCGACCGCAAGAAGAACCTCGCTTCCCAACTTGTCTTTCTGCAGGTGAGTGAGAGCTTGACAAGAAGTGAGTACATGACGGTAGGTGACGAGATTCCCTATTGCCCAAAATTCTGGGTCACCATTCACCAATTCAACACTCACTATCCAATTGAACTCTACCTTCCCGGCATAAAGGAGACCTTGTTGTAAGCCAGCAGGCCTCGCATGGTGCCATAAGCGAGGTCGGAAGAAATTTTCTGCGGGCTCCGGGTCCGCATATTTTCTAGTTATTACGTCTGGCTTGAAAATCGGAAAAGCTGTCGTTTTTTCGGCCACTGACTGATGTAGACCTCCAGCCATAACGCACAGTGATACAACAATGAGATTTGAGGCAGCTGAAGAATCAGCTCTTATCATTTCAGTTCAACTAACTCCTCGAAATAAATAAATACTACTTCAAAAAATCTGTGCACAGCACTACTAACAGATTTCATATCTGCATCGACTGCCACTCCTGATAAGCAGTCAGCCAGTTTATTATTGTCTATGGTAACAACGGATGAAGCTTGGGAAAATAACATTTCATGCTAGATTGACTGTAGTCATGAAGTATAATACAATGTTTCCAATATACCGCGGTCAGGCCAATAATTGGCCTGAGCGCGGTACATTGGAAACTTTCTCAATTACCAGAAAATCCTGAAATCGTAGAGGATACTCAAATTGACTGGGAAGAAGAGACTCAAGTACGTTTGTGTCTACAAATAAGCGACATCAATGAGTACCAACCTACCAACCAATCTGAAATCGTATTATTTATTATTTCCAAGTTTTTAGTGGTTTGTCATTTTCAGTTATGAGGTCGGTCCGTTACTTTTTTGAAGTTTTAGTAATAGTCAACCTTCAGAGTTACTCCACGGGGTTCTCATATTGCCCCATCTCCTTACAATAACATCTGCCACCTTTATATTAATATGAATTATTGATTAATATATATCATTTGATTATTATTGATTAATATGTCATATCTGGGATAATTGCGAAGATTAATACTATGTAAAAAAAATTAAAGTAAACCACCATTTTAGGTTGAATATTCTCTGACTACCGTTTCTGTCGTCGCGGACGTCATAAGCTGTCTTCCAATGAGAAGATCAGAATTTGTTCTGATGATTTTGCTCACGGCTTCCCGTTGCCTCACCGCCCAACGATGAGAGCTCCGGACGCCCAAAAATGCACGCTACCGGCGATGAGCTTCGAACCCACGACCTCCGCAGAAGTCGGTCCAAAGTCCACCGCCAAACAACGACGCCCCACCGCCCGGACCTCTCCTCCTTACTATAACATCTACCACCTTTCTATTAATATGAGAGAGAGAGAGAGAGAGAAAAAAAACAATTTATTGAATATTGTAGAAGGAATGAAGGTGGAATGAATTATTAATATTAATCTATTAATATTCATTATTGATTAATATGTATCGATTTGATTATTATTGATTAATATGTAATATCTGGGATAGTTGCGAATATTTATTCAAGGTTAAGTAGTACCTACTGCTTATGTATGTACCAACTTTTTTTCCTTTTTTCTGCACTGTTTCTGTTCTCATTTTTGAACCATATTATATTTTAAAGGAATACAATTTTAAAATCAGACGTAAGAACTAGAAAAACGATGTAACATATTTATTTCGTCATTAAATTGTCGATACTTCAGGTTTCACAAAAGGACATTTTGGGAAAAATAAAAAAAAAAACATCTGTAATTTTCCCGAAGATTAATTGGATTTGAGTTTCAGAATTGCAACCTTCTCCTCTGCTTGAAGAATAGATTGAAGAATTAAAAAGACGAACAATAAAATGTAATGAGTTAGGCAGAGATGTGATTTTTATTAATTAAAAGATGGCTACTAATCTTAATAAAACGGATCCCAGGAGAAGATATACGGGCAAGTGAATACGAGAGCAAAGTGACAACTCTCTAAATACTCCTCTTTCGAACTGATAATACAGCTCTTCAACGTACTCATAGACTTCCGAAACTATTACAGGAAAAGGATTCATAGTGTCACATCTGTTGAATTTTACTCCACGAACTACAATTCCATACACAACGCCGTTGCAAACGAGGGGAGCCCCACGATCGTGATCGCAGATTGCTCCAACTTTTTTTCTCGGCCAGAAGCACCACAGTTTGTCTTGAAACTCGTCTTGAAATAACAGGGCAGAATATTCGCCGTCGAAATGACCTGATTCGAATACCTCTTGAAGCCAAGATACACAAGTTCTGTGTTCAACATAGTAAACTCTGAACTTTATTTTGAAGTTTTCTACAATGTTGTTTTGTGCTCCTTTGAAGTTGTAGTATGGTTTTCCATACGAGGCTATGTAACAAGGTGTGCGGTGTTGTTTTATAGAAGTCATATTTGGACCATATTTTTCTCCTATTTTCGGCGGCTCTATTTCCAGTACGGGCATATAGCCGACTAGAGGAGTTAGAGGACGTATCCCTTCGGACAGTTCGATCAGAGCAAAGTCGTAGAGAAGGTGAAGAGGCCTGCAGTTCTGGTGCAGCACAATGGAGCGTCCATCGCGCACGCCAGCTGCTCCTTCATAGTCGGGAATGACAGGTGGTAAGTCATCATACGGGACACGGTGCCCTTCATCATCTGGAATGGGATTGTAGTCTCCATTCAGATACGGAGCGCCGTAGCTAATCTTAACCGCAATCACAATCGTGAAAACAGGATCGTCTCCCAACTTGCGCTTTTCCAAACGAGTGAGAGCTTGACAAGAAGTGAGTACATGTCGGTAGGTGACGAGATTCCCTATTGCCCAAAATTCCGGGTCACCATTCACTAATTCAACACTCACTATCCAGTTGAACTCTACTTTCCCAGCATAAAGAAGACCCTGTTGCAAGCCAGCAGGCCGCGCATGGTGCCATAAGCGAGGTCGGAAGAAAGGTTCTGCTGGCTCCGGGTCGGTATCTTCCCTAGTTATTTCATCAGGCCGAAAAAACGGGATAGCAGTAGTCCTCTCTGCCGTTGTACGATGTATACTTCCACCCATGACACAAAAAAACAAAGTAATAACGTCCAAGGTAGATGAAGAATCAACTATGATCATTTCAAATTGACTACTCGCACAAAAAATTATGAAGTTGAAAAAATATTAATCACCAGGCACAATATCAAATCTTTACTGGCTCTAACTCCTGATAAACTCTACCAGTTTATTATTGTCTATGGTAACTGTGTATGGAGCGGTATATTGGAAGGATGTCGAATAATCAGAAGCTCGTGTAATCTTCAGAGCACCTCATAATTATCTAAACGACATCTTCCGCAGACGAAATCCAAGTGACGACCACGCCAGGTGGTTCGAGATTCAGGCATATCTGCAAGAGTGATTTGTGGTGCTTCCAACCGCTTCTTGGTCTGTTTGAATTGTGGTTTTTCCAGCGAGGAACTTTCCTATTTCACCCTATATCACCTAACAATTGGTCCTGCGTCGAGGAGTAGAGGTGTCCTCGATTAAAAAGTACTCCAAAACACCAGGTGATAATAGTGCTGTAAAAATATAGTAAGACATTAAAAGTACTACATTGTCAATTAGTTACTCCTGAAATTTTTTAATTTTTTTTTCATTTAAAAAAATAACCTGGGCGTATTCAACTAACGAAGGTCAAAAGTCAGTAATGTGTATTGTGTTAACAATGGACTTAAATCATTTTAAAAAAATAATGTCCTCACGTTATTCTTGGTTTTAATTTTTTTCCATTTTCAATAATAATTCTTTGGAATTGAGGAAGAAGAAAGACAACTTAATTCCCTACACTCATTTGATGGTTTACGATTTCAAGTTGGTAACTACGCAAAATCAGAGAATCGAATGAAAAACAATCCGTTCGTACGCCGTAAGAGGCCCTTTTCTTCGTAACCATGTCTTTTGATGAAGTTTGGTTATGAGTTCCTTTGGGGGGTCAAGATGTGCAGCGGTGCATTTGGTTAGTGTCAGCGACTTCTATATGGTGAAGAAGAGGAGTTGACGTTTTCAAAACGCCCTAGCTCTAAAACTGTCAATATTAAGTAGTTGTTTTTCTCTATTTCCGAATAGAAACGAATCCAGAGCTCTGTGGAACAAACACTACGCTCCCTATGAGGACTTTTGATTGGCCAGTAATGTGAAAGTGAATCGCTTTCTTTATTTAATTAGCGCAGTCAACCTGATATGGTCATGGGCGTCAATTAAATATTAATAAATCAGGTTAAAGTCCATGACACAATAAAATTTTGACATGGATATGTCTTTTGGCTGGGGGTCAAGGAATTTCTCGCGGCACTTTTTTTTGACATTTTCATGTCTTTGCCCTGGCACATAGCACAAAACGCTTGCATACAAGTCTGCAACGCATTAGGACATTTCATGTCTTTCCCCTCCCTCCTTCTTCCCTTCCATCTTCTAGCAATCTTGTCTTCCTCTGTGAATTACATTTTTTTCAATATAAAGAAAACAAAAATTAAACTCATATTTTTATTTATTATTTACATCCATACATATATCGTCGTGGGTAGTAAGAGAACGGTATGTTATATGTTCTACATGACAGTACATTAACCCCACTAACCATTGATTGCGTAGACAACAATCAACTATTTTCATATTTTGATGCTTGGGTAGCATTGATTACCTAGGTAACACTCAACTGTTTTCAAATTTGGATGCATGAGTGAATACTTCCATATACTTCAAGATTTCGGTGTTCCACAATGGCTACGAAAAAGATAACCAAAAAAAAAACTTTAAAACGAGATTTCGATGTCTCACACCCTCCTGGTTCCGCCGAAACTTCTGAACCGACTCCAAACACAGAAACATTCGAGACGGACATCTCACACCCTAAGTCTAAGGAGCTCACTCAGCTGATCAGTGACCACTCAGGCGCCTTCAGCATTCTCCATTGACCCTGCCTCTCAAATGTCAGCTTCCTGCGTTCAACAGGAGAGGAAATGGCTTTGGAGCTCACTCAGCTGATCAGTGCACAATCAGGCGCCTTCAGCATTCTCCATTGACCCTGCCTCTCAAATGTCAGCTTCCTACGTTCAACAGGAGAGGAAATGGCCTTGGAGCTCACTCAGCTGATCAGTGACCACTCAGGCGCCTTCAGCATTCTCCATTGACCCTGCCTCTCAAATGTCAGCTCCCTGCGTTCAACAGGAGAGGAAATGGCCTTGGAACTCACTCAGCTGATCAGTGACCACTCAGGCGCCTTCAGCATTCTCCATTGACCCTGCCTTTCAAATGTCAGCTTCCTGCGTTCAACAGGAGAGGAGATGGCCTTGGAGCTCACTCAGCTGATCAGTGACCACTCAGGCGCCTTCAGCATTCTCCATTGACCCTGCCTCTCAAATCTCAGCTCCCTGCGTTCAACAGGAGAGGAAATGGCTTTGGAGCTCACTCAGCTGATCAGTGCACAATCAGGCGCCTTCAGCATTCTCCATTGACCCTGCCTCTCAAATGTCAGCTTCCTACGTTCAACAGGAGAGGAAATGGCCTTGGAGCTCACTCAGCTGATCAGTGACCACTCAGGCGCCTTCAGCATTCTCCATTGACCCTGCCTCTCAAATGTCAGCTCCCTGCGTTCAACAGGAGAGGAAATGGCCTTGGAACTCACTCAGCTGATCAGTGACCACTCAGGCGCCTTCAGCATTCTCCATTGACCCTGCCTTTCAAATGTCAGCTTCCTGCGTTCAACAGGAGAGGAGATGGCCTTGGAGCTCACTCAGCTGATCAGTGACCACTCAGGCGCCTTCAGCATTCTCCATTGACCCTGCCTCTCAAATCTCAGCTCCCTGCGTTCAACAGGAGAGGAAATGGCCTTGGAGCTCACTCAGCTGATCAGTGACCACTCAGGCGCCTTCAGCATTCTCCATTGACCCTGCCTCTCAAATGTCAGCTCCCTGCGTTCAACAGGAGAGGAAATGGCCTTGGAGCTCACTCAGCTGATCAGTGACCACTCAGGCGCCTTCAGCATTCTCCATTGACCCTGCCTCTCAAATGTCAGCTTCCTACGTTCAACAGGAGAGGAAATGGCCTTGGAGCTCACTCAGCTGATCAGTGAACTTATTGTTTACGTCCTAAGGAGGCTACCTGCCAAATTTCAGCTTCTTACGGTTGATAGGGAAGAAGTTAGCTTCAGGAGCCACTCTGCTGATCAAGACCCTGTACACCTTATTGTTCATGTCCTAAGGAGGCTATCAGCCAAATTTCAGCTTTCCACAGTTGATAGGAAAGAAGTTAGCTTCAGGAGCCACTCAGTTGATCAAAACCCTCTGCACCTTATTGTTCATGTCCTAAGGAGGCTACCAGCCAAATTTCAGTTTCCTACGGTTGATAGGAAAGAAGTTAGCTTCAAGAACCACTCAGCTGATCAAAACCCTGTGCACCATATTGTTCACGGTTTTTAGCACCAATTGGAGGCTACCAGCCAAATTTCAGCTTTCTAGGGTTGATAGGAAAGAAGTTAGCTTCAGGAGCCACTCAGCTGATCAAAACCCTGTGCACCTTATTGTTCACGTCCTAAGGAGTCTACCAGCCAAATCATAAGAATCATATAGCCAAATTTCAGCTATAATCATATAGGTACCTACCTACCTCACTTCTACGAATCATAATAATCATTGAGCATATTTCGTAACGTAACGTGACATAACGAAAATTTGGTTGTGTGCCATAGCAAAGACATGAAATGTCAAAAGTTTTTAGTTTGTCAAAAATGATCTGCAGGTGTGTACAATTATTTACCAGGAGTTGTTCGAGAGTCCAGAAGATTAATTTAATTTGAGTTTCGGAATTGCAACCTTCTTCTCTGCTTGAAGGATGTATCGAAGAAGTAATTAGACGAATAATACATTGTTATCAGTTGCGCAGAGATGTGATTTTATTAATTAAAAGACATTAATCCAAATAAAACGGATCCCATGACAAGATATATGGGCAAGTGAACTCGAGAGCAAAGTGAAGCAGGGTAAGGGTGTAATCCTCCTCTTTCGAACTGATAATACACCTCTTCAACGTACTCAACGACTTCAGAAACTATTACAGGGAAAGGATTCAGAGTGTTACATCTGTGGAATTTCACTCCACGAACTACAATACCGTACACAGTGTCGTTGCAAACGAGGGGAGCCCCACGATCGTGATCGCAGATCGCTCCAACTTTTTTTCTCGGCCAGAAGCACCACAGTTTGTCTTGAAACTCGTCTTCAAATAACAGAGCAGAATCTGCGCCTGTGAAATGACCTGATTCCAAGACTTCTTGTAGCCATGAAATGCAAGTTCTGTGTTTAATAAAGTAAACTCTGAATTTGATTTTGAAGTTTTCTACAATGTTGTTTTCTGCTCCTTTGAAGTTGTAGTAAGGTTTTCCATACGAGGCTATGTAACAAGGTACGCGGTTTTTCTTTATAAAAGACAAATCTGGACCATATTTTTCTCCTACTTTCGCCGGCTCTATTTCCAGTACGGGCATATAGCCCACAAGAGGAGTTAGAGGACGTATCCCTTCAGACAGTTCGATCAGAGCAAAGTCGTAGAGAAGGTGAAGAGGCCTGCAGTTCTGGTGCAGCACAATGGTACGTCCATTGCGCACGCCAGATGCTCCATCGTAGTTGGGATTGACATGTGGTAAGTCAGCATACGAGACGATGTAATTTTTTTCGTCTGGTATGGGATTGTAGTCTCCTATGAAATTCGGAGTGCCATAACTGATCTTAACCGTATTCTCAACCATGATAACGTTTCCCAACTTGTTCTTCTCTAAATGAATTAAAGGTTGACAAGAAGTGAGTACATGACGGTAGGTGACGAGATTCCCTATTGCCCAAAATTCTTGGTCACGATTTACCAATTCAACATTCACTACCCAATTGAACTCATACTTCCCGGCAAACAGGAGACCTTGTTGTAACCCAGCAGGAATCAGTTGGGTCCAATAGCGTGGACGGTAGAAATTTTCTTGTCGCTCCGGATTATCATCTCTCCTTGTTATTTCGTCAGGCTTGAAAATCGGGATAACAGTAGCCCTCTCTGCCGTCGACTGAAATAGACTTCCACCCATAACACAGAGAAGCACAGCAATAAGTTCTGAGGTAGATGAAGAATGAAATATGATCATTTCAGTTACATTGACCACTCGCACAGAAAATTATGAGGTTGAAACATTAAGTCAACAAAAAGTGATATTGAATCTGTGTTGACTGCCTCTCCTGATAAGGAGTCTGCCTGTTTATTATTGTCTATGGTAACCATGGATGGAGCGGTATATTGGAAGGATATCGATTAATCAGAAGAGCTTAGGTAGGATTGACGGTACCGAGGATCTTCAGCAGACGGTGGGAGAAAAACCAAAAATATATTAAACGAGATCTTCCGAAAGGGAAATCCAGGAATGGTGGTCATCTGGTGTTACGAGGAATATCAGTGTCAACTGTGGTCTTTCCAGTTCCAGAATCCATGAATATTAAAAAATTACAAGCTTTCTTCTTGAACTCTCGAGTAGAAGTTCCAAAGCAAAAATCATGGCTGTCCGAGCCTGGAGAGGTAATTATGAAGAAAGAGAAAAACAACACCCTGTAGCATGTTTATAGGTGGAGGTTGGTGTTTATGACGTCACAGTGGACTGGAGGGTCCCACCCAGGCGGGAGGGGCGCGTGACGTCATAAACATTCGAAACTTTGGAAAATCATAGAAAAAGATCTACTAATCCAAAAAGAGAACGTCTGGTGTCAAAATTCTCAAGATAAAGTCTACTTTCGATTAAAAAATTTTTTAAAGTCTGGCACACCCCCCATTCACTGACATCAGCAGTCAGGTGGAAGAATCAAATTGACGTGGGTTCCTTGTGAATTTACCAAAACCTAGGTAACCCAGGTAGATACTGAAGTTTCATAGATATACAGAGTCCATTTGGGCTTAGAAAATCAAGTTGATCTTGACTACCAAAATCCATGTCCGAGAATCTGATACTTGGAACTTCAAAGCTTTACAAACCTGTCAATATTCGCACTAGGCAACCTACCAAATCCATAAATTGTATTCCATGTAAATAGGAAGCTACGTATTTTTGAAATTAAAAACAAATTTGTTTAAATCTTTCGATTCGAGAAAATCTTGAATACTTGTACTTGAATGGTTTACTTCATCGATCTACAACCTTCCAAGTCTTATGAGACCCTTTGAGTTCCATCCCATTATCATACCATCATTTCAACCACTGCCTTTACATTACAGTTCACGTTAGGTTGATGTCCAATACCTAGTTGGAGTAGTAGTGGATATTTATTCTGGGTAGGTAGATACCACTATATAGATAGGTTTCATACGTAATATGAAAATTAGCTATTGATAATTATACAGAGAAATGCTACCCTTAATGAACCTACCAAATCCGTAAATATCAGGACCCGTTAAACGTGAAACTACCGGAGTTGAGCAACAACGGTGAGCACCAGAGCTCACGGAGGCCTCTGAAATGAAACAATATTTTAAAATGCAGTCCGTGCCTTTTAACCGCTTAGATTAGCAGAGGAAAGGCGTACGTGGATTACAACCGAGGTTTGTCCTGCTGGGAGGAGGCGTGCGACTCAAACCCAGATAACTCTTATCTTCGTATTATTTCATTCCACGGATAACCCGCTCATGCAATTTATTTCTGGCCGATATAATTCCCGAGATAAAAATGTATCCTTTCGCCTCGTGAAAGAACGTGGTTGTCCCGCTGTCCCGTATCTGACCGTTCGGTTTCATATCACCTTCGTTCCATTAATATCGGTATTACGAGGGCTTCTTGATGGTGACGGACGTTTTATGGTTTCATCTTGGGCGACGGAGGAAATCAGAACTGGATCTCGTCTCCACTGACAGAAACATCTGAATCAGTGATACGAGGACTGCCTAACCAGGAGGGGTGTACTCAACTGATAAGTAGTAGGTGATAACAAGATACACCTTTCCTTGTATACCATGAAAAGTTCCTTAATGTCGTGATTTGAAGTATTCAAAATTTAACTATTTGAATTTACTAATCAGAAAATTAACTTTGTCTGACTAATTTTAAATTTGGTGAATTTACTTGTTTTGGATAATTTAATGTCTGAATGTGAGTTGAGAAGAACAAGTCTTCCTAAACCAGGATACCAGAGGGAATTCCGGATTTTGGTTTACTAAATTACCAAAACTAGGGTACCGACTAAGAGAAGCTTTCTGGTCTATAAAAACCAGGAAACCGCTTAGTGTAGGGATTTCATAGTCTGGCCTATGTAGCAAAAGACTCTTCACTGATGAGGATACTTTGTTCAAATTTCGGCTGATTAAATTCCTTGAATAGAGTCGGTTAGAACCGATCCATTTCTTCCAATAGAGTTTATTATTTTCAATAATAAACCATTGAAATCGACCTAGAAAAAAAAATTGTAACACCCCCTCAAAATCTGTTGGTTTAAGTTTCAAGGTACGTAGAATCCAAAAATCGAATACGTACGCCGTACGCGATACTTACCTTTGTTCCCATGGACCGATTTTCATGAAATTTGGTACCTATAAGAGCTCCATTTGGAGTCTAAATGTGCCTAGAAGCTTTTGGTTGTGGTCACTTCTATACGTTGAAAAATAAGGGTTGAAACTTTGAAAACGCCCAATCTCAAAGACTTTTGATATGAAGGTATTGTTTTCTTCATCAATTTAAAATAGTATTGAATTTTTGGAGTCGAATGGGACCACTCGGAGCTCTGTAAGACCAACCATTCGCTCCCTACGAGGACTTAGGGTTGCGCGTACGATTAATCAGAAACACGAGTGTGAATCGCAAAAGAGCCCCAATCTCCGTTGAAATTTTAGCTGACAAAATACGACCGTTGTTCGTTTTTGGTTTATTATTTTCAGTAATAAGCCTTTGGAATCGAGCAAGAAAAAAAAATTTTCAACCCCCCCTCAATTTCGAGTGAACTAGCAACCAGCAATAAAATGTCCTATTGAAGGCATCCTAAACTCTTCATTTCTTCAAATCGAGTGTGAAGTGTTTATTTCATCCAAATAAACTTGATTGTGAAGGAAAATATGGTTGGTAGGTAGTGACAATGGCAAAGCCGTGTACTTTACACAAGATTGATCTATATAGAAATAATAGACCTTTGTGTAATAATTTGCAGCGTTTTTTGACGTTTAGGTCATTTTTAATCAGATTAATGTGTCTAATTTATTCTTTGTCTGCTACCGTTTTATGTTGTATTCCTCCATTTAATCCACATTTTAAGTTATATATGCATCTTGTCTGCATCTGAAGTTTGATAACTGCACTTCGTTCGTATTTGAAGTTTAAGTAATTCAGTTACCCAATATTTTAACGAACTCTCTCATGTGTCTGTTTTATTCTTCGTTTGCATTTAAATGAAACTAATTGCTTTCATTGATAGCTCATCCATAATCCTGAACTGGTTGATCAGCTATTTACTGCATTTACAACAAAAAATGTAGATGATGGGTTCCTGTTTAGTTCTATCAAGGTTTGTAGTCGTCGAAATTCGTCTCGTGCCGACGAGTGTCAGAGTAAGCTGAAGCACCTGTAACCCCACACTCCTGAGAGAAAGATGACGTCGGGAAATCTCAGCAGGAAACATTTCAGAGCTGGAGCTCAGGTTCTGTCATGCCTTCCCCCTGGGGCCTCTGACAGCCGGATTGGCTTTCCAAAGCGTGTTTTCAGCATTGATAATATTTAGAGGGTTTAATAATATCACCGGGAAGACATCCACGTTGCGAAATACGGATTGCCACTGGGGCCTTCATATTTAAGCTCGTGATAATTCAAGAGATCCGACTCTAAATTAATTAGTCCAGCAACGGAGAGTTGTATTCATCTCAACGAAAATTATAATAACTTTCAAGTTTTTAGAGAAGTTGAGTGGATCCTTGAAAAAGGATGCGATTGATTCACACAGTGATTTACGAATAATTTTTTTCTGAACAAAAATATCCAAAGTAGGTATGCCTAATTGAATTGTCTCTATTGTGACATTATGCGTGGATTCAGAGTACACAATATTTGTGTTTTTCATCAGTACCTAAAATAGCTGGAGTTCATGCACTTAGGACTGCTGATCTCCTGACAATTGCATTGTGATCGCATCACTAGTTAATTCATATAATTATGATGGCTGAAATCTTATTGCATGGAAAGCTCTCGGTAATATTGAAGTTCAAAGTGCTTTAGTCGTAGAACGTTGCTAATCCTCTTGTTCCAACGCAGCATTTAGTTTGGCGAGAATCTTGTGGATGATGGTGGGTCTATGACGGGCCGTTTGCAGCAGACAGGCCAGCTCGGCGACCCCCGCCTTGTTTTACTGCGGTTAAATCGGTTTTGAGTCCGAGAAACGTGACTCCAAGTCGAGCCCATGATAACGGGACGATGTTGGTACCTTCGGGAACCACTCATAGCTTCATATGGTCACGTGTTTGCGCAGTAACAGGACCACTTAGGGCAGAGGGGGTTCATATATATTTTGCACCAACCGATCTTTATCTGTGTTTAGTTCTGGGAACCTATGAAGACCTGAGAAGCCAGGACGTTCCCTACAAAATTAAATGGCAGGTGAATACTCATGTACTGATTCACTTTTGTGTTCAAACTTGATTATCAACCCATCTGAGCAAAAAACTGTGTAAATAATACTTACAGAAAGCCCTAATAATTCGAAAATTCAAAATTCAATCAAATTTTCGCTTTCCAGGATGTACAATACACAATTCGGTACCATTAAAGTCGGTCGAAACCTTCAAATGAAGAACAAGTTTATGAGGCCTCATATATCATACCTTTATAGTTTATGTTAAAGAAAATACGAAAATCGTGCATGTATTATACATAGATCTTGGAATTCATCGTTTACGAAGAGCTTATAATCAAGGGGTACTTATAGATCATGTATTAAATACACAGATTACCTTGATAGAAGTCGATATTCAGGTTTCAGAACACACAGATGTAAAGCAGGAGGCAATATTGAATAAAGAGCAAGACAGGTAGAAGGTTAGTCAAGAGCATGAGTTTAAAATGTTTATGAACAATAATAAAACACGAATTATTACTGTGGGGTACCACCTTTTGTAACATAATTTACATAAATAAATTAAAGACATTGTACAGAGGGCCCCTGGCCTCAAGAGCCTTGGACACAGTAGTTGGAAGATCTATAGCCGAACCTTTACCGAACAAACTCTTATTTCACTTTCTCAAAACCTTGCCAAAAACCTATATTCAATTTGGTCAGTTTAGAGCCGCCCAAATTTCCTCACCCGAACCAATATTCAACCTGACGGGATGTCATAAGCATAGTGACAGGTACCAAGCGGGGCTGACATAAGCTTAGTGTCCTAAACCTTAAGCGACCCGCATGAAATTCGTTTTGTCTGAATCACATCTACAGCATTAGTTCATATTTCCTCCGCTAGGGATAGTAAAGCATTTTTTCCTTGAATCACTTGCATCGCATTATCTCAAGCTTTACCAAAATAGGTAACTAAGCTTATTTCATATGATTCATAGGAAAAACGCTTTATTATCCCTAGCGAAGGATACATGAACTAATGATGATGGTGTGGTTTAGTCGCTCGTCAGGAAATTCCTGGTGACGCGAGCCAAATTCCTTCACATACCTCAACCTACTTTAACACTATTTAAAGTAAAAAGTACCTATATAAATTCGAACCATAATAGGGAAATTCATAACGTAAGGCTAATCAAGCTCTTACATTTACTAAACAATGTTTCGACAACTACTGGAGTCCTTGTCCACCTTTATTCCCTCTAAAATGTTCAATAAAAGTGTTTTTTTCTCTCTCATTTAAAAAAAATGTTAGAAACATATTAATGTTGGTTGAATATATCCACACTGTTTCCGTTTACATTAGGCAATACCTAACTCAGCAAATTCAAGAATAAGTAGAAGTATCTGCCGATGTTCACTCTTATAGATGAGACAGAGCTACTCCTTCTTCCATATAGATGCTTTGGGATTGTATCTTACGTAGAAAATAATACGATAAAGCTTCATGGATGTATCCATTCCTCCATGAAATTTGTAGTAATTTTGTTTTAGTTGGTATTGTAGTATTTCGCTTTACCCCGAGTATGCTAGCCTCCCGAAAGGAACCTTGGTATTTGAAACCCATGTCAAAAAATTGGAGTCTCCCAAAATCAAAATTTGCGCTCACAATTTTCCTTAAATCCTATTTGTTTTCATTATTCATTGCCCCAACTTTGGTCACAATGACGCAATGCACCCAGTAAAGGTCGCGGTACTTTGTTGTGAAAGAGCGAAAATCGTCAACATAATTAGGCAAATTTGTCCAGCTAATGGTTTTCATGTTGTTGAACCCAAATCCAACAACGAAACCACCACGGAAACACCACCAGCTCCTTCAGTTTCTAACTTAGTCATCTCAATCGTGTAGGTTTTTGTCTATCCAAAAAACTATCAACTTGATCGTAAAAATCATGTTTTGCATCAGTAAATCCATCAATAATGCGTTATAAAATTGTTCAATCATTTTTCTAAACCCCTGCAATTATACCTATATGATCTTGTTGTCTATCTGAGGATGCTTTACAGCCCATCCAACTTATCAGATTTGGTGATTTAACCTAAAATGTCCATTTGAAACACAAACACGTTATACCCATTTCGGATCAGATTTTTCATATTAGTTTATTATTTTCAATAATGAACCTTTGGAATCGACCAAGAAAAAAAAAATTTTAACACCCCCTCAAAATTTGATGGTTTGCGTTTCAAGGTACGTAGAATCCAAAAATCGAATAAAAATTTGGCCGTCCGTACGCCGTACGCGGCACTTTTGCCACTTAGCATTGACCGATTTTGATGAAATTTGGTATATAGGCTCCATTTGGGGTCTAGTTGTGCCCCGAAGCTTTTGGTTGATGTAGGTCACTCCTAAGAGTTCCAAAATCAATTTTGAAATTTTGAAAACGCCCTAACTCAAAAAATTTCGATATAAAGGTATTGTTTTTCCTTCAAATTAAGATTCTATAGAATTTTTAGAATTTTTTGAGACCAAGCGGAGTTCTGTAGGACAAACCGTTCGCTCCCTACGAAAATTTAAGGGTTTATATTGAAATATATATATAAATCCAAACACGAGTGTGAATCGCAAAAGAGGCCTAATCTCCGTTCAAATTAGAGCTGACTGAAATGCGATCAATGGTTGGTGATTTTAATTTTTTTTTTTTTTTCTCTTCATATTGGATGGTTGGTGATTTCGTAGACGAGTGATATATATAAAAATAATAAACTGTTGTGTAATAATTTGCAGCGTTTTTTTTGAAGGGGATTTATAATAGTGAAATAAGTAAATCTAGTTCTTTCTTTATATCAAGGATGAACCTACTTCGAATGAAATCAATTTAAAAGCCGTTGGTATAAATAACTGAACTCTTCCTGGACGAGGTATCGCTTCTGTTGGTAGCCCGTTGGGTTACATAAGAACCAACCGTCCCGAGCCAGATCCAATAATCACAACTATCAGTTTCATTCATTGGATTCTTTTTCTTTATTTTTTAAATAAAGGCTACGATCAGAATGCCTCGGCTCTGCTCCGCCACAGACATCGGTTTAGCTAGAATATTCGAAGTAGTGTGCGACTCGTTTGGAGTTTCGATAATTTGAAACCTACACTTTTTTTGAAAATGTGAATTATGTAGAATCGGTTGGTGAATTGTATGAATTGATTTCGTAAGTTTTCGTATTGTTTCACGTATCAGGTTGGATATAACAGTCATTCTTAAACTTATTTTGCTTCTGAGTCTACCCAGTGTTGTTTTCTCTCTTCAAGGTTAGAAATAATGTTCTCTTAAATAGAGATTTCCACTCTCGTTTTACGTCTTGGACCTTCCTGAATCATTTTGGTTTCGTGTCTGTAACAGGCAGAACTATACGAAGTTATTGCTCGATTTCGATGACATTTTCAGGTATTGTAAGTATAGGTTGGTAAGTAGATGCGCACGCGCAAACGTAAAATCCTTGTAAAAGCCAAAAATCCTACATTTTGTAACCAAATTGGGTTAAATGTTCAGCCATTGAGCGGATATCCAAGTTGATGGTCCCCTATGAGGGTGCTGCAGGGTACAAGAAATTGATGTTTTGAGATTAGCACCGGATCATCTATACGAACATGATATGTATACGGGGAAGCTATGTGCCACACCCACTTGGCAGACATTGTTCATGCGAGGAGATTGTTTCCTAAAGGTACTAAGGACCGTTCTTGTCAAAATCGAGTAATTACCTTCCTGGGGGTTTTGGGATCAAACTCCTTACAAAAATACAATCAAATTGGACCAAAAAGTACTCCAATCCCTTGAAAAACGAGATTGAATTGTCAGTTTTATTCCAAAAAGTAATGTACGCAACCAAAATCTTCTAATTTCAGAGCTACAGCGGAATTAATTGACGTTTCAAAATAACTAGCTTCCTCCGGAATCTTTAATCGAAATTTTTAATACATTTGAAAACGGGTGTGTAATACCTTTTAAAAGCGAGCTTTTCATGTAGGTAAGTTCATCAAAATTATTGCCATTCAAAAGTATAATTTTTAGTTGCTTTTGATTTATTATTTTTAATAATGAACCTTCGGAATCGACCAAGAAATTTTTTTTTAACTTCTCCCAAAATTTGTTGGTTTACGTTTCAAATACAAACGTTTCAACGTTTCACGTTTAACGTTTCAAAGACATAGAATCCGAAAATCGAATAATTTTTTTCTCACCAATTTGAAATAGGAATGATTTTTTGGAATTTTTAGAGACCACACAGAGCCCTGTAGGACTAACAATTCGCTCCTCTTTATGTTTTAGACTTTCCTGAACAATTTCGAATTTTTCTAATAATTTTTGATGCGCAAAGCAATACACTGTATGATCAGAGGGCACTAATCTCTCCATCTTCCAATCGGGAGGGGTTTAGAAGGAAGACAGAGCTGACATGTGCTGTCATTACCCTCGATTTCCCAGGCAAACAAACTGGCTGTCCTGCTCCCTCCTCATGATCTGCCCGTTGAGGGTTCACACGGAAGGTTTCCTGAAAGTTTGATCGGTAGTTGACTCATGCCGCACGGACGGAACTTTTATTTTATGTTCTTAATTTAGAAATCGACTCATTGGCCTACTACGGAGTACCTTACGGAGAAGATTCTGATTTGATTACAGATTTATTACAATAACTTTTATATACAAGCGAATGGTAAAACAGAGAGAGAAACGGGGAAAAAACAAAGCACGGGGTTTGAATGGGGTTCATCGTGTGAATGTGTTAAAACGGCGAACAACGCCGAGCACAATGGGGCAATTTGAATTTCCGCGCGGTTCCCCCATCCTGATCGTCAGGCAATAACCAAAACAAATTGCTACGGCCGAACATAGACAGGACAATCCGAGGAGACTATGAAGGCCTGGCGCAATTTTCCCGTTATAGGAGAGGAGGTGCGCAGAGGCGTGCGGTTTAGCGAATGCAAATGCAGGCGAGGGACCTTCGACGGTTCCAGCGGTGTTCCAGCCTCCACAATGGAGAGCCGTTTTGGCTCGTCACCTACCAGAACTGGAGTCTCTTATTGGGGGATAGAAATGTGATATTATGGGTAATTAAATGAATCAGTGAGGGCAGATTGGAATTATTACTGAATTTCAAGATACGAGTACAATAAATATATTAAAGCGAAGTATGAAAATCACTCTGAATGAATGAATGAAAAACATGCTTTAGATAGACCAAAAAAAAAAAAAATAATAATAATAATAAATGAAGTAGTAAATATTCATTTTGACTATGAGGAGCCGTGCAAACGACTTAGTCACTCAGAAACGTCTGCCAAATTTGCCGAAATAAAAATTAAGAAAAAAAATTAGTATTAAAATAAAAGTACTTAGACGAAGGCAATTAAATGTGTACTGTAAAAGTAACAATTCTAGCTTTTTAAACATATTTTTATCTATTTATCCTTTTTTTGGCATTACATGTTTGTTTTATGGAGTAAGATATCGTAGCTGCCACAGCAATAGTGGCTATCTGATTTTGGACAACTTTTCAGGAGAGCAAAAAACTTATTTTAAATTATTTAAGTATTTTCAAAATATAGTTACAAATTTCCACAATTTGTCTCAAATGACCATTTAATGTGAATTTTAAATGCATTTTAGACCCATAGATTAATTGATGGAAGACATTGAAGGAAATCGTGTAGTTAGTCAGATATTGATATAGAGATCGTTAGTTAGATATTGTTACCTACCAACCATAATATTTTCCCACATATTGTGACCCACATTTCAACATCCAAAAATAGTTCTTAAATAAAGAAGTACAAGAGGATCCCTGAGTGAGCCACCACCCACAAGGGAGGGACGAGGTGCGGGGAGAACACATCAATATGACGTCACCCTTCCATCTCTCTCTCCCTCAACTAATCTCTCTGAGTATATAAGCTCACTCAGGGATGCTCCAGTATGCCTTCTAGTCCTGTCAACCGTCTTATTCATTTCGCTCTCTACCTTCTCCTTCAATAAGGGATCTCCTCCAAGTACTAGGCTCAATAGGTAAATCTCCCGCCTCCCGTCGGTAGGTTTCTTATGAAACGCTGGGGTTGCCGGGCTAGCCTGATCTCCCTGCACTCTGCATGTCGGTCGGGCTGTTAGCCGTCGGTGCAAAAGTGCAGTCGCTAGGATAGGGAGTAGGGGTTGAGTAGGGGTTAAAGAAAAGAAGGTCGTCTCCTTCACTCGACGACACGCAGACATAACAACAATCAAGTTTATTTTGATGAAATAAACGCTTCACACTCAATACGAAGGAATAAAGAGTTATGGGTGCCTTCATCATGATTTGATTACTGGATGCTAAAGACGCAAAACTTGGTACATTTCAAAGAAACGAACATCGATCGCATTTTGGTCAGCTTTATTTTGAATGGAGATTCAGCCATTTTCCGTCAAGGAACATTCGTTGGCGATTCACACTCGTGTTTCTGCTGTATTATTCGTCCCGACTTCAATTCCTTATAGAGAGTGAACAGTTGGTCCTACAGACCTATAGGTGGTCTCATTCGATTCTAAAAATTCCATTCTATTTTAAATTGATGAAAAAACAATACATTTATGAATAAAGTTTTTTGGATAAGGACGTTTGGAAAATGTCAGCCCTAATTGTTCAATCCTTAGAAGTTTCTGGCATCAACTTAGAGCTTCGGGGCACAACTAGACCCCAAACGGAGCCCATCTATCAAATTTCATCAAAATCGGTTCATAATAACAAACAAAAGTGCAGCGGACGGCGGACGGACGGACTAATTTTTATTCGATTTTCGGATTCTACCCATCTTAAAACGTAAGCTAACGATATTTGAGTGGTGTTAAATTTTTTCTTGGTCGATTCCGAAGATTTATTACGGAAAGAAATTAATATTTAAACCAAAAAAGTTCGAATCTCAACCACTCGGATCAGGAAGTCAAGTGATTTATGCATCCACTTCAATGGGCGTGCGAATATTTAGTAAAATCGCACATTTGATCAGATCTACTGTTGTAACGAATTTACCCGTTTCACTTTTCTTACTGGCGGTTCCTTCATTCTGATTAATGAGTACTTAGAACTCATTAACCCTTAATATCCTGAGGTATCTTTGTGGAAGTCCAATTTTTACCTGCAACCGTTTATCCATTATTAAAGCAAAGCTGATAGTCTTTGGCTATCTTGATGCTCCAACTATGGAGTGAGAAAATTTGTGCTAGGAAAAGTAATCATGAAAACACAATAACTCAAAGAAACAATAATAAGGACCGTAATAGGTAATAGGTCATTTTTCGCCTTGTAGGCTATTAGTTGAATTTCCTCGTCAGAGATATGGAGAGAGTATAAAACAGCACAGATCTCTCTATGAAGTGAAGCTTCTCCACTTTACTCCTCGGTTCTGTACTAATAACTTACCCCAACATCCCACTAAGGATTTTCCCAAGTTTCCTTCTTCTGCTCCAACAAAATTGGGTTGACAGACAGATTCTGCTGATGCAGATAGCGCCTGTGTGGCTTTTGGAAAGATCATTCTTGTGCTGATAGACCGCCTTCTGCTCAAATATTTTATAGATTAGTCAAAATACATCTAAATTTAATTTTAAAAATTCAAAAAAAAATTTCTTTTTAACAATAGGGAAAATAAGGGTTAATGAAGTACTAAGTACTCAGAACAATGAAGGATTTGAACCAGAAACACAATAAAAAATAAATAAATTATTCACTAAAAGACGAGCGGTCTTCCCCGGTATACAATTTTTATTTTCCTAGATTCCAAGGGTACAATATTAAAAATAATAGGTAACTTGAAATAGTCGACGTGTGCGAGCGACCACTTTCTTCAACTCGGTCAATTGAGTGATTATTCACGACGTTGTGAATACATTAGTGATAAATTACCAGTATGTGAGAGTAATCAACTTGCCTGACTCTGGAATCGAGCGTGATTGGTATGTTATGACCAACAATTTGCTGAATCATTAACCAGTGGCGAGAGGGGAGTCTATTAGGGGAAACCTGCGGGTGGAAAGAGATGATAAGGCAGATGGTTCGCAGGTAATACCCTCGACCCCGTCATCTACCGGGGACCCTAATTGTGTTGGCGTAGGGCGAAACGATGACGTCGTGTACACTATTATAATTGAATGTACACATGAGACCTGCGCCGCCCGGCGAGTATTAATTAAAGCGAATTAATCGGTAATAAAGTTGGCAACTGCACGGATGAACCGATGACATCCCATAGTGGGTAGTAGGTATGTACCTCTCATCAGTGTTCAACGTGGGTATTGTAGGAAAAAGTCCAGGTTTGACACAAAAAGAGTAGGTGGTTTTATAGGTAACACGTAAGTCCGAGGGGCTCTACAATTCAACACCTGGGCTCCTTGGAAAAAAATAAAATAAAATAAAACCAAATTTGTCTAATGGAGGTTTTTTTTTTGTTTTTTTAAATTTTTAATCGAAAGTAGATTTCATATAAGAACTTTAACACCAGCCGTTCTCTTTTCGGATAAGTAGATCTTTTTCTATGATTTTTCAAAGTTTCGAATGTTTATGACGCCACGGCGGGACCCCCCAAAATTCAAAGTTGTTGTCAAAATTCTTAGTATGAGATCTAGCTTAGATTAAAAATAACAATAAACAGTTTTTCCGACCCATGCACCCACCCCATTCTTCCCATGATAGGAAAAACAGTAGATCAAAGATCTAGGTTTTATTTTTCCAATTAGGGGAGCAATTAGATGAAGGTTGATACTTGAAATGAAATTAATAAGATGTTGGCAGTAAGAGAAACAACAAAATTATATAATAATATTTTTTTAAATTTAGTCCTAAGCATAAATTTGTGGAGTTTGTGACGCGAACCACGCTCTGCTACCAAAAAAAAAAAAAAAATAAAAAAAAAAATAAAGATTCGCTCACCGGGGGCAGGAGGGGCGATGGTGAAGGCGGCGGACGGCGAGAGGCGTCCTAACTTTCTGAGGGGTCTGAGGGGAAGAGAAAACTGTCCCCCCTTCACCATGTCCCCTCGATCCTTCAAGGTCATCCGTGATATTACATATCACACTCCCCCACCGGCGAAAAAAATTTGGGGCCATAGATTGGGGTAGGCTGTCACAATAGAGTTTGGAGGGTGTATTACTAGGTAAAAACCGTCCCCGCCCGCTGGTAGCGTCTGCCCATGGCTAGAGTGGTTGAGTTGAATAATCAAATGAAATAGCAATACTATGGAAAAGGCGTTAATGGCTCAAAGAAAATTGCAAGGTATCTAATTGGTACAGACGGTGGTCCAGAGGGAGAGGTGGGAGAAAAACCTGGTTCCAAAATGAATGAATCTACTTTTGACCCTCATTGGTGCATGAAGTGCCTGTTGGTAATTAATTGGGGCCAGGGGATTGATGCCGGAGGGAGTTTGACGATGTGGGTTAACTTAAGCTACTTGAAAACACAGAGAAAAATAAATACGATTAGAAATAAGGTAACACGCGTACATAATGATACTTCGGAGGGATTCGGGATTTTGGGCCGATGGCCATGTTTGCAATTTAGTTGTGGGCTGGGGGTGGGTAGCCGGTATTGTCCGACTGGTTGGGGTGTCGTGGGTGATGACGGTCGATCTCCATGATGTTGATGGGGTTCATTTCTGGAACATAAGGGAATGGGTGGCGAGTAGTAACTGATGAGATATTAAGATCGGTTATTATTGGTTGGTGGGTGGGTTGGTAGCTTGGGAGTACGGTTTCAATTGACTGACATGCTGGGTTTTGATATCAGACGGGTCAGTGGTGCTAGTGAGTTGGTAGGTTACAGGAGAGAGGCGTCTAGTGACGGTATACGGGTTCGAATACTTATAAGCTAATTTAGCGTTAACATGGTCGACTCGTGAACTAAGGGTGTACTGTTTAATGACTACCATATCGTTAGGTTTGAATTCTCGGGCATTGTGGCGTTGGTCGTAATAATGTTTCCGTTGGTTACGTGCCCGGGCAAGGTTTTCGAGTGCTAACGTCCATGTGTGATGATGTTCCTCGGGGTTTATGGAGTGGAATGGGGGAAGGTCCCAGGCTAGTTGTAGTGGTGTGGCAAGTTCGTGGCCTAGAAACAATCGGGCTGGGGTAAAACGGGTGGAAGAGTGCTGTACTGAGTTAATACCTTGCTGGAAAAAGGTGAGGTTGGTGTCCCAGGCTGTCTGATTTTCGGCATGGAAAGCAGTAAGCACTGTTTTGAGTGTGCGTATTTGACGTTCTGCAATGTTGGGGTTGGGGTAATAGCGGGGGGTATGGTGGGCAGACATTCCATGAGCACGAAGGAAGTCACTAAAGGCCTTTGATCGGAACACAGATGCGTTATCAGTACAGACTGTTTGCCAATATCCAACGGTAGAGCAGACTCTGGTTTGTAGTGCCTGGATGATTGCGTCAGATGTATGACGTTTGAGTGGGATGAAATAAGTGAATCTTGAAAAACCATCGACCACAATGAGGATGTGGGTATGTTGGTTTCTCGTTCGTGGGAGAGGGCCAGCAACGTCAAGGTAGAGATGTTGCATTGGGAACTGTGGATTGATCGCCAAATTTTGGAGGATATTCGGGAATAGGGTTGGTGCAACTGAATTTAGTTGGTAAAACTTGCACAAGAATCGGTAAACTGATTCTGGATTATCTGGATAAAATGGGGGGAGGTCGGAAATCTTGGTAATTATTCCCTCTGGGAGGGAATAGATAGTCATGGGGTTTAGGGAGGGTGAAACAGGTGGTTTGGTGAGAATGGCCATCTGGGCTGTTAGTTGCTGAATGTTCGCGGCCATTAGTGTGCATAACTGGGTCATACCAGTAGTGGGTTGCTCGGGATCCATGGTAATTCGGAGGGGGGGGGGGGGGGTTTGAGAAATGTCACCTAAGTTGTGTGAAAGGATCAAAATTTTGAGTGAAAAATGGGTGAAAAGAGAATTTTTGTAGTTGAAAGAAGGTCGAAAAAAGTTTGCGAATTTAAAATTGTTAGTGGGCGGAGGGGGTTAATTGAAATTATGTGATTATTCGGCTAAATAATTTAGATTGGGATAATAAGGAATTGGGAGTTTGATTTCGAGCGGTTTATTATTGTTCCTAGTCGGCAGCTGGGGTCGGGTCCGTTCAGTTGAACTCTAACTACGAGTACGTTCGGCGTTATCAAACAACAGAGTACAGGTGACAAGTTAAAAACAACGTTCGTATCAAGGCACACGTTCTTGCGGTCGGGAATTCGAATTTTTGTTTGATTTCGCGGAATTGTCGAGCAATCGGTGAAAAATGTGTTCGTAATCGTGAAGATTGATAATACGGACGCGTTTTGTTGTGGAAACAAGTGGGTGTTTTTGTTAATAATGTGCCGATTAGTTGGGGATCGTGAGAGAAGCAGAGATAAGTGGAAGGTAAGTTTCGGAGTGGTATCGTATTTCTACGCTATTTGCTACCATGTGACGTGGGTAGGGGAGTAAGTATAAATAACAATACAGTTTCACGGGAATAAGGAGGGTATAATTGAATAAAGATTCGCTCACCGGGGGCAGGAGGGGCGATGGTGAAGGCGGCGGACGGCGAGAGGCGTCCTAACTTTCTGAGGGGTCTGAGGGGAAGAGAAAACTGTCCCCCCTTCACCATGTCCCCTCGATCCTTCAAGGTCATCCGTGATATTACATATCACAAGTTGGGGTTTCTTATCTTTCATTCCACTGCACCGATAATCCATTAAGATACTCCAGAAGGGAGGAAGTCATAGTTGGATGACAATTTTATTTGTATTATTTGGTGAGTTTATTAGTAGAATAATAAGTCGCTGGTAGTTTTAGAACCTCACTGCATACTCCCTTTCTAAAGGTGCGTTTACACTTCGCGAAATTTCCTCGCGAGCCTGATGGGTGAAGCCCTCGCCCGAGACTACACAACGAAACAAACCGTGAAACAGACGCGCGAGGCACGACGGCAAGGGTGAGCCGTCAGTTCTCGCGAGGCGGCCATGGCAAAGACAATACACCTGCCTCGCACAATCAAATATACACGTCTACACTTCGAGAAACAACAAGGCCGAAACTCCTTTGTTGCGCGCCAGAGACCGACTGGCTGACCACTCGCTCTCTCGTCTCGCAAGGGATCCTCGCCGAGGCGTGATCCGGGTTCTAGAAGCGTCTACACGCCGGGAAACTTGTTTCGCGAGAATCCCTCGCGAGGAAATTTCGCGAAGTGTAAACGCGCCTTAAGGTGTCCAAAAAATACTGTCCAGTTTTCTTCGAAATTAAGAAAAACCACAAACATCTTATCAAACCCAGCTATTCAATGTCTTTTTGGTTTGTAAAAATGTAGGTTTTCTAAGTCAGATTGAGACTTTTTCAAATCAAATTAAGAACTTTCCAAATCAATTTGAGGACTCGGAACTTTTCTTCGACAAAGTTTTATTTTGTAGAAGAGACTAAAAAGATGATGATACAAGATGGAAAAGGATTCATTCGTTTTTTCAAGTTCATATTAAAATTGTGAAAAAGTTTAAAAAACATTTTTTTTTTTCAAATTATATTTATTGCACCAAGTAATTCAACTTATTAGCAACATTTCTCTGACAATGTATATAAATAACTGATAAGAGAGTGTGGTACATAGCACACCTCCATACTTCATTTGTCGGCTATTTTATGTGTCTTTTGACGCACAAGATTCACGGGAGCGCACAGCACATCACTCACTGAACAACTTCATGAAAACACCACTCCCTACTGCCACAGATCGTGAGGTTTTCGTCTTTTCAGCCGCCTGAGTAGATCATCAACATCCAGCAACTTCACAGCCTCCTCGTTGATATGACCTTGTAGCCTCTGGTGATGGGCTATTGCTTGAGTTTTGATGACTTCATTTATTGTGGGAATTTTAAGGTCCTTATGGATAAAAACATAAATAAAAATTCATATCTTCCACAAAAAAATTGAAAGTGACGCTTTTTGTGAAAATTGAGGACGCGTTTTTTTTAAAATTGAGAACGACGCTTTTTGTGAAGTGGAATTCTAGCAGCTGCCATTTTGTTCCCCGCCTTTTGGACGAAGGTAGGTAGCGACAATGTAAAGAAACGGGCAGCAGACTAACAAAGTGCAATATAGGGCAGTTCGGTTGATGAGATACCAAAGTACCTGTCTTCCGATTTCTTCAATAAAATTAATCGAATACTAACAGATAATATGATACTGACTGTTTGGAGCTTCGTAATGGAAAGTTCTCAACTTGATTAGGGAAATTCTCAATTGGATTTGGAAAGTTATCAATTGGATTTGGAAAATTCTCAACTAGATTTGAAAAGTTCACGATTTGATTTGAAAAGTTCTTAACTTGATTCGGAAAATTCTCAATTAAATTTGGAAAATTCTCAACTGGATTTGAGAAGTTCTCAATTGGATTTGGAAAGTTCTTAACATGATTTGGAAAGTTCTTAACTTGATTTGAAAAGTTCTCAGCTTGATTTTGAAAATTCCCTGATAGATTTTGAAAGTTGTCAACTTTTTGGAAAGTTTTCAATTTCATTTAAAAAATTCTCAATCTTATTTAGAGAACCTATAAACAAAAGTGTTTAAAAAAAAATATTCGAAAAACAAGTCTTTTGAACAAGGGGGGAAATTAAGGGTTAAGAGCCATCGTGCCTTATCGGACTCGTCATTCGTCATTGGATCGCTGAGCAGTCGAGGCGTTTTTCAAATAAACAGATGAGAACTGCATGCGATACTGAATAAGTCATGCAAGAAGTCCTCAGTGGCAATTCAACATCGAGAAAGTAGGCCAAGGTAGGAGGTAAAGGCGCCTCATGACTTCCACTCGCCGGTTCAAATGTTGATAGCAGTTCGCGATAAGAAAGCGAGTTGTTTTGAAGCCGTTAATTATTCATCCAAGTTCACAACGGAGCAGTTATTAGGTTGTAAAACGCCCTACAAAACGCCCTACGTCCTCAGTCTTCATCCCAGGATTGATGAGTTTTCAACGTTGAAAACAAGTACATTTACTCAACCGCTAAGACCTAAATTCGGACTTCCCACTCTGAGTTTTAAAAAAACCCTTAATTTTCTTCCTGCAAATCCGGAAATTAAGGTCTTGTGTAAAAACTGTTTTTCAACCTCAAAATCTGGACACGTCCACAGATATTGAAACAAAGGATCACTTTAATCCGGAATCGATTCGAATCGATTATGATCATAATTATGATTATGATCAATTATGATCATAGTTGGGATCCAATAAATGTACGAGGAATTAGTACTACAGGAATTAGATAACCAATTTTCGGTATTCAACGTGAAAATACGTTAAGGTATACTAGGTACAACAATTTAAAAAAAAATAATTAATACAAAAACAAAAAAAAATTAAAAATTTTAAAAAATTTTAAAAAATAAAAAGAATTTAAAAAAGAAAAAAAAGAATTAAAAAAATTTTCGACCTCACAATTGGGACTTGTCCAGTTATTGAGACAAATAGTCACTTTATTCCAGAATCGATTCAAAGTGGGGTCTAATGATGTCAATATTCAAAATATTCATTCTCCTTCATGAATTTTTGATGTGTGTTCATCGTGAAAATAGTATCGATACCTTAATCCGCGAAGGCACTTTGTCCAAAAACGGAGTTTTGAGGAAAACGTAAAGCAAGTATTCACAGTGCACAATTCCTAAAATAATGGCATATTACACTTTATTATATTCATTTTTTTAATTAAGCCGTGTCGTAATTTCTTTAAAACATTTTCTGAAAAAGAGACATTTTTCTGAAAAAAAAACACGAGTGGAAATTTTGAACTTGTCTCCAGTACTCTGTGGCTGTGAACCACAGTCAAGGCCCCTCACCCACTTTCAGCCTGTGATTTTGTGCTGACATCGATAGGAGTAGGTGTGAATCATGATATGATTCATATCATGAATTTAATTGTTGCGATGCGTCGATCTTATTACGATCTTTCTTGGTTCTTTTGGATTAATTTTGCTTCCGAGTCTACCAAGGTAGCGGAAGCTTTGTTTTCACTTTTCAAGGACGAAAAAAAAAAATTTCTCCAAAATCAAAATTTCCACTCGCGTTTTGCGTTTTAGATCTTTCTGAACAATTTTGGTTCCGTGTCTGTGTGTCTGTCTGTCTGTGTGTCTGTCTGTCTGTGTGTCTGTCCGTCTGTCATGATTTCCTTGTAACGCGCATAACTATACGAAGTTATTGTCCGATTTCTATGAAATTTTCAGGGATTGTGCGGGTTGGTGTGTAGACGGTCCCCTATGAAAATCATCATCCCCGGACTGATAGAAGCGACTGCGCATGCGCAAACGTGAATTCCTTGTAACGGCCATAACTTCTACATTTTCCATCCGATTTCAATGAAATTTTCAGGAATTATGTGGATTAGGTTGTAGATGGTCCCCTATGAAAATCATCGTCCCCGGACTGATAGTAGCCACTGCGCATGCGCAAACGTGAATTTCCTTGTAACGGCCATAACTTCCACATTTTCCACTCGATTTCGATGAAATTTTCAGGGATTATGTGGATTAGGTTGTAGGTGGTCCCCTATGAAAATCATTGCCCCCGGACTGATAGTAGCCACTGCGCATGCGCAAACGTGAATTTCCTTGTAACGGCCATAACTTCTACATTTTCCATCCGATTTCAATGAAATTTTCAGGGATAATACAGAGTAGTGTTTAGATGGTCCCCTATGAAAATCACAGAGAATTGTTTTTCATAGAGGGATTCTTTCATAGAGGAATGGTCTCCTGTGAGAATCTCAAATCCCATTAATTGCAGGTCATCGGTAGCTCAGAGGATAGAGTCTTGATTAGAGCTCCTAAGGTCGCGGGTTCGAAACCCAGCCGAGGCTACGTATTTTTTTATCCAATCACATACTTGTCCAGATTAGCGTGTAGATGGTCCCCTATGAGGGTAGTGAAAGGTACTTAGAGATTGGTGTTTTGAGATTAACTACTATGCATCGGATCATCTATATAATCGGGTTATGGATACGAGGAAGCTATGTGCCACACCCACTTGGCAGACGTTTTTGATTTGGAGTGCGATATTCTTGGTTGTGGAAAAAATCTGGACGGAATCGGCCCTTTTGGCTTCGCCTTACTTACTACTTAGAGCCTTTGGCTGAAATTCAAGAAACATGGAACATACTTCAGCAGCGCTTTTCGGCGGAGTAGGGATGGGATGGAGAATAACTCCCGCGTGACACTTTTCGGATAGGTAGTCCAAGGCTAAACCATGTTCCATGCTCAAATAAAATCTCAAACAGACAATTAATTATATGCCCGGGGGGGGGGGGGTATGTTATTGACCCTACGTACTATTGCGGATATTCTCAAAGGGTCTGAAATCTCCAGTCATTGTGGCGAATTATTTCAAAGAGAGAATTCCACTTTTCACGCTTCTTTTTCAACTAACCAATTTTTTTCTACTCGACAACTGTTCATTTAGAGCTTATAAACATTTTTGAAAATATTTCGACATTCTTACATATTTACCGCATATTATACGAAAATAAATGCATAATATGCATATTATACAGGTATGTTACATATTTTGCATTTTTAAATACATAAAAATCCGATCCCTATTGTTGAGTTATCAACTCCTACCTACATCCAACTTTCCGTCTTGAGTACGATTAATAATAATAATAAAAATAATTGAATGATAAAAAAAATAATTGAGAGATAACTTTGAAAAACATTCTTCAATTCTGAATATCTCCTTCTTGTGTAAAAAATAAAATTAGAATAAATAAAAAATAGATATTACAAAAAAAAAATTTCGACCTCGAAATCGGGACATGCTTAGGAATATTGATTACTTAATTTGAAAAAAAAAATTGATCAATAATTTTTTTTAACCGCATCTTTCGCCCTGCGAATCCGGACATTTCCGAATTGTGTGGGAACAGTTTTTTTTTCGACTTCAAAATCCGGACGGGTCTAGGGGTATTGAGAAAAATAAATTCTCATTTTATTCCAAAATCGATTCAAAATCGGGGTCCGTCAAAAATTGTATCGTCCAACACGGATTCGAGAATCAGTATTAAATACTGATCAAATTTTGATGATAGTTCATCCTGAAAGTATGTACCTTAACCCCACCTCGGAATCCGGACGTTTCCACCTAATCGAAGAATAGTCCAGAGGAATCAGGACGTCCTCGATCCTTATTTCAGGATTGATGAGTTTTCAATTCAAACCCAAATTCGGACATTTCCACCTCGAATAAAAAAGACAACGTATTTTTTGACCCAAAAATCTGGACATTTACATCTTGTGTGAAAAGTCCTAATATGACATAATGGGACTTTTAACACAAGATGTAAATGTCCAGATTGTTGGGTAAAATAATACGTTGTCTTTTTTAATCGAGGTGGAAATGTCCGAATTCACATAGTGAATTCAAAAATTCAACCCAATCAAAAAACACATTTTATTATGATTGTTCAACCCTAAGTTTTGAAGGTGTTTCTCAAAATTCAATTCCAAAACCCCAAATTCCGGAAATTTCAATCTAAAAAAATGTTTTTGGAATTCGGACGTCTGTAAATTGTTGTCTTTTTTATTCCAGGGTAAAATTTAATAATTTTAAAACCGGATTTTCATAATGAAAAATGAATTTTAATTTGTTCAAAATGGATTAAAAATTATTCTATGATTGAGAATAAATAATGTCTGCTTACCTAATTCCAACGCAAGTGAAGTCCTAGCGGCGCAAAGAGCGGCGACGAGGAGCCAGTGGGCGCCGGCCGAGCGGCGCCTGGTGCGGCACATGGTCGGCGACAAGCGGCACCGGACGAGCGGCATGCGGCACTCGGGTCAGCGAGAGGCGACGACGACACTTCTTGGCAACACGCAACTGTCGGAAAACACGTCGATCCTTCGATCCGTCACCGGACTACAGGCCATTTCACGACGCGCACAACACGGCAGCCCGGAGCCGACTGGTGCCGCCCCGCTTCCTCCGCCGGCGAGTTGGCCGCCCCTCCTCCGTCATCTCTCGGACACCTGTAGAGCGTCGCGGCCTCCCTGGATTACCCGCCTTGCGTTGGTCTCATCCTCTCATTTGCATATCAATTTCATATTCAGACTGCAAAAGTTTGGGGAAACAATTCTCCTAAACAACAAGTTTCTTCCTTGTTTGATATTCAACCAGATGGTTCTTCCAGTGTTCGGCTTCATCTTACAAGAAAACCCCCACAATATTCCAATTGTTATTCTCTAATTTTAAACTATAAATTCTGTACATATTCGAGCTGATTTAGGCCTTTTCCACTTTGGTTTGGGTTTATTAGTCCAATTTAACATTTTTGTACAGATGTGCGAAAAGGGTAGGTCCTTCGGGTTTGTAGTCTCAATGGAGAATCGTCTAGGAGGAGTTGTGGTGTGTATTACGGCGTTGTACTCTTGTTGTCATGTAGTCTCAATTGAAACAGAATAATATTGTAATTCGAGGGGTTGTAGTCTCAATGGAGAATCGTCTCGTGGAGGGGTTGTGGTTGATACTACGGCGTTTCAGTCTTGTTGTCATGTAGTCTCAATTGTAACAGAACAAGATTGTAATTCGAGGTGCTGTAGTCTCAATGGAGAATCGTCTTGGAGGGGCTGGCACTACGGCGTTGTAATCTTGTTGTCAACTAGTCTCAATTGTAACAGAACGAAATTGTAATTCGAGGGGCTGTAGTCTCAATGGAGGGGTAGTGGTTTGTCTGATTTGTCTCGATGTCACTGATGTTTGTCTGATGTTTGTTGATTGTCTCGTGGAGGGGATGTGGTTGGTAGTACGGCGTTTCAGTTTTGTTGTCATGTAGTCTCAATTGTAACAGAACAAGATTGTTATTCGAGGTGCTGTAGTCTCAATGGAGAATCGTCTTGGAGGGGCTGGCACTACGGCGTTGTAATCTTGTTGTCAAGTTGTCTCAATTGTAACAGAACGAAATTGTAATTCGAGGGGCTGTAGTCTCAATGGAGGGGTAGTGGTTTGTCTGATTTGTCTCGATGTCACTGATGTTTGTCTGATGTTTGTTGATTGTCTCGTGGAGGGGATGTGGTTGGTAGTACGGCGTTTCAGTTTTGTTGTCATGTAGTCTCAATTGTAACAGAACAAGATTGTAATTCGAGGGGCTGTAGTCTCAATGGAGAATCGTCTCGTGGAGAGGTTGTGGTTGGTAGTACGGCGTTTCAGTTTTGTTGTCATGTAGTCTCAATTGTAACAGAACAAGATTGTAATTCGAGGGGCTGTAGTCTCAATGGAGAATCGTCTCGTGGAGGGGTTGTGGTTAGTAGTACGGCGTTTCAGTTTTGTTGTCATGTAGTCTCAATTGTAACAGAACGAAACTGTAATTCGAGGGGCAGTAGTCTCAATGGAGGGGTAGTGGTTTGTCTGATGTGTCTCGATGTCACTGATGTCTGTTCGATGTTTGTCTGATGTTTGTTGATTGTCTCGTGGAGGGGTTGTGGTTGGTATCGCGGCGTTTCAGTTTTGTTGCCATGTAGTCATAATTGTAACAGAACAAGATTGTAATTCGAGGGGCTGTAGTCTCAATGGAGAATCGTCTCGTGGAGGGGTTGTGGTTGGCACTACGGCCTTGTAGTCTCAATTGAGGAGCCTGATTCCAAAAGGTACTAAATCCGTTTTGTTCAAACGTGAGAAAAACGTGAAAACCCATAGCAACCTAAAATACGTTTTATTGGCCAATCGTGTTATTTTTGATATATTTCTAAATTATAATAAATATTTTAAAATAATTTCAGTTTTAAGTTGATTTTTCAAAAATATTTAAATCATTAATTTATTAATGATTAAAATATTTAAATTAAATAAGATAAAAATAAAATAAAATAAAATATAAAAATGAAATGTAAAATAAAATGAATTATAAAAAATAATATACAAAGTATAAAATATTGATATACTTAAATATAAAAATATAATATAAAATATAGGTAATATAAAAAAGGAATATAAAAATAAAATAAATTCAATAAAATATTTATTAGTAATTAGAATATTAAATTATTATTAAGTTGTTTTATTCAAAAATATTTTTTATAATTTAGAAATATATTAAAAAGTCACATCATTGGATTACAGCACGTTTTTCCCCTATCATGTTGTTTCCTGTTTGATCCTGTTTGATAATAATGTTGTGTTTTAAATGTATTGTTGCATAATATTTAGTTGTTCACCATTAAGTATTTTTTTAAATGAACTTGTTTTCTTCTTCTTCTTCTTCTTCTATAGCACGTTTTTTTAGGTCACCACGCTTTTTCTCGTTTTTCTAACGTTTAACCGTACCTAACGGATATCGGACCTTCTTGAATCAAACTCCTCAACTTTGAACACCATGATATGAAACGTCCTTTAAAACAAGTGACTATCGATTAAGTCTTTCGAGCAGACAGACGTCAAATTTACGTCGTGGTTACGATGTACAGTTGGTACGTTCAAGAGGTCAGCGCTACCTCTTATCACAGACGCAAACTCGAGGAGCCTCTGTTTGCTGTTTCGAAGCAGGCGTCGTTTCCTCTTCTTGACAACATGGTGGATCAACCGTTTGTGGTGAGCGGTTTCCCCCGAGAGCGGCGATGCGTCTCTCCGGAGACGTCTGTGAGAAAGAGGAGACACGGCGAATCACCGAGCGTGGGAGCTTGGGGGGTTTCTCCGGCACCCTCCGCTTTGTGACGGCAGGACGCGAGCGTTTAGCGGCGGCGAAAGGGGTTGAGGGAGGAGATGTGACACCTACTCCGGAGCAACCAGAGCGTAGTGGGCAGGTGCTCCGAGTCTCCTCGGGTCGTGTGAGGGGGTTTGTTCCTCGAGTAGTGAGAACACACTGGTAACTTTTCTCACTGAAGAATCCGTCAAAACCAGCAATGCGAGGTAATCATCATCAATTGAACATTCAGCGCCTCATCCAAGAAGACATCCTTCACCACTACAACCCATTCTTCACGCCTTCTTGAATTCAAACGTTTGAGGCCTCATCCAAGAAGACGTTCTATACCGCAACTAACCACTTATTTTCTGGTATTTCAATTTAAAACGATTGAGGCCTCATCCAAGAAGACGTTCATTACTGAATTCGGACGTTTGAGGCCTCATCTAAGAAGAGGTTCATTACTGAATTCAGAGGTTTGAGGTCTCATCTAAGAAGACGTTCTATACCGAATTGAAACGTGAGAGGCCTCATCCAAGAAGACGTTCAATACTGAAGTCAGAAGTTTGAGGCCTCATCTACGAAGATGTTCTATACCGAATTGAAACGTGAGAGGCCTCATCCAAGAAGACGTTCAATACTGAATTCATGTTTGAGGCCATATGCAAGACGAAATTTCACACCAAATTCAGACGTTTGGGGCCTCATCCAAGAAGACGTTCAATACTGAATTCAGACGTTTGAGGCCATATGCAAGACGAAATTTCACACCGAATTCAGACGTTTGGGGCCTCATCCAAGAAGACGTTCAATACTGAATTCAGACGTCTAAGGCCTCGTCTAAGAAGACGTTCTATACCGAATTGAAACGTGAGAGGCCTCATCCAAGAAGACGTTCAATACTGGATTCAGACGTTTGAGGCCATATGCAAGCGTACTTTATTTATTACTTTTTAATATCTAGTTCCGACTCACTTCTTCCATATTGGCTTCTCCTGTTAACTCAATAATTTCTTTTTGATCAATAATTTCTGTTGATGGCTCTCGATATTGGGAGTGCGCATGCGCCGTACCCCACTACCGATGGTGCAGCAGTATTCCCTTGGTTAGTCTGAATAATTGTCTCGGCAATAAAGTTACGATTTTCCCCACCGCTCGACTTCGACAGACAGAGCTGGGAGGTTTTCAAAGTCCGAGTGACTTGTCAGAACCCATTGACCCAATAACCATTGACGGCTGAGTCGGAAGCCACTTGTTCCACAGCAACCTCACTCGATCATCACGTACGCTCATCGGCACCCCCTTCTAGCCCTCTTCTACCGCCAGGTCTCTCCTGTTCCTGTCGGGTTCTCGTAATGTTATTGACCGACGCGGGAGGCGTTCCGTTGGCATCTCCGGCCTTTTATGCCCTCTACTCGGACTTCAACGGAGATTCTCTTCTTACTGATGTCGCGCGTGCATTAGTTGGAGCAACCACTTAAGAAAGTGGGTTTTGCCTCCTCACCTTTATGAATTCTTACACCCTAGGAAATGCACCCTCACTACCGATGGTAGGAAACCCACATTGTACGACTTCAGTCGAGTGAGCAGTAATGCGGCTCCACATCGAACAAATTGGATGTTTGAACCACTCGGAGTTCCCTCATTTGAAACATGACGCACCACATCTAGATATTATTGCAAAACGGCAACATGATAACGAGCTTCAATCCGATTATGATGTTTCTTGTTTTTTTTTTTTTAAACCCATTTCCGCCGACTGTGCCAGATTTGGCACGACGCATGGGGTGACTTTCACGATTTCCTGTTCATTCCTGCTTGCTCATGAACAATCCTACTTTATGCCTCCCACTTCAGCAGGTCCTCATGCAAATCCCCTCCGATTTTCATTCGCTTTTGAGTCTTTGTCTGGGCGTGAGTGAAGTTTGAATTTAATCAAGATTTTACCGACGAGAATAACCCGTCTCTGCGCTGCTGTAAGCACTCTATTAGTGTATACTAACATTTTTCTCTTAGTTTTCCATCAATTCTTGTTATTTATGGTCATTCGAAGAAATTAAAACAATTTTTTTTTCATTTTCGACTCTTTTGGTTAGATCTGGTGTCCTTGGAAACTCAGGTGTGCCAGATCTGACACAATCGTCACAAAGTGTCAAGAATTCGGAACTTTTTTTGAGAGCTGGAGAATGTAGGAGTTATGGCTGTTACAACGATTTCACGATTGTCCATGCGCCCAAAATGCTCTCAATTTGGGGTTCATGATTTTCATAGGGGACCATCTCCACCCCGCACAATTCCTGAAAATCTCATCGAAATGAGATGGAAAACGTAGAACTTATATCCGTAAAAAGGAAATACGTGTTTGCACATGCGCAGCGGCGGCTACTATCAGTTTTGGGATAATGCTGTTTATAGGGGACCATCTACACGCCAACCCGCAGAATCCCTGAAAATGCCATCTAAATCGAATGTGAATTGTAGAAGTTTTGGTTGTGGCTAAGATTTCATGACAGACACACAGACAGACACGGAACCAAAATTGTCCAGGAAGGTCTGAGACGTAAAACGCGAGTGGAAATTCGATTCCAAAGGTTCAGTATTGAAAATAATAAACCAACAGTTAGCATCAGCTAAACACAGAAGGAGAGTAGTTATATAGTTTTGATTAGGTATCCACTAAGCATCGAATCTTTAAAATCGTGTTAAGGATACGAGGAAGTCGTGAGCCACACCCACCAGGCGGACGTTTTTTCATATACCAGTTAACTAGCTTCTCATGAATGAATCGGTGCAACTAACAAACGATTAGGTTGAATGAAAATCAAGTAAAGGAGAGTGACAACGAGTGTAAGAATTCCAAAAAAGTGAGGGGCCACACTATTCAGCTGTCAGTATATTTCAATTGGAGAGCGATTATTTCTTCAACTGTCTCGTTATCTCGATCGGGAACTACGAGGCTCGAAATACACGGGATATCGCGTTGACGCTTGATAGACAAAACAATGGAAAATTCGAATTATTTGCTCAGCTTGATAAATGCAGCTTAAACTGATTCTTTCTCGAGGCAAAATGAGTGAGATGACAAAACAGGTGGGTTGGTCTGGAGATGACGAAATTGTTTTCAACGATTCAATTATTACTCATCGTATCAAAATGAGAAGCGGTCACAATCATTTCTCATATGCGAAGGCTTCGGTTTCACAATAATTTTGCTCTGACTGCCAGACGTAAGGAAGTTTCGTAATAATGTAGCAGGTAAAAAATTGAATTTTCAAACATCAAAAATTCTGCTCGCAAATGGCGTTTTAAAAATTTGAGAGCAACTGACTACCTGAGCGTATTCAGCTAACCTAACTGATCCTTACTTGGCTCCCCATTACACTATTGGTAATTTTGGTTTATTATTTTCAATATTGGAATCGAGCGAGAAAAAAATTAACATGTTTCAGGTGCGTAGAATCTGAAAATCGGATTTGAGAAACTGCAGTAGGCGGCACTTTCCTTAGTTACCATGGTCCGACTTTGATGAAATTTGGTATGTGGGCTCCATTTAGGGTCAAGTTATTCCCCGAAGCTTTTGGTTGATATCATTCACTTCTAAGGGGTGGAGAATAGGGGCTGAAATTTTCAAATCACCCTATAGCTCGAAACCTCTCGTTATAAAGTTATTGTTTTTCCACCAATTTAAAATATAATTGAATTTTAAAAATCGAATGAGACCACCCAGAACACAGTAGGACAAATAATTCTCTCCCGAGTGATTTAAGGGTATGAACTACGATAAATCAGAAACACGAGTGTGAATCGCAAAAGAAACCTAATCTCTGTTCAAATTGTATCTGACCAAAATGCGGTCGTTAATTTGTTTCATTGAATTGAGTGTTATTTCTTCAAAATAAATTCAATTGCGTAGCGAAAATATGGTTGGTGGTGACAATGGCAAAACAATATAAACATTTTTTTGGTTAGGGCGTTTTCAAAATTTTAACGCTTATTTTTCAACCCTTAGAGTTAACTACATCAACCAAAAGCTTGGGCTCAACTAGACCCCAAATGGAGCTCATATACAAAATTTCATCAAAATTGGTCCGAGGTACGACGGATGGAAACATTTTTATTCGATTTTCGAAGGGGGGTTAAAATATTTTTTTCTTGATTGATTTCAATGGTTTATTATTGAGAGTAATAAACCAAAAGGAATTATTATATAGTCGAAGGATTTATTATATTATATAGTCGAAGGAAAACCTGATGTTTAAGAAAAATTTTAACTCGAGTCCCCTTGATGTTTTTAGAGATTCGACAGTGTCAGTTGGGTGCAAAATCGCCCATTTTGGAACTTTGCATTTCTTGCTATCCATCCCCGATTATTTTTGTTCCTTCCCCTCATCCTCTTCTTTTTAAAAACTCTGCAAATTATTACACAAAAGTTTATTATATTTCTATATAGATCACTCGTATGCAAAGAACACGGCTTAACCATTGTTACCACTGTGAGCCTCCGCTCACTGTGGACCTCTTCCCAGTGAAGAGGCTAAATTAATTCATTAATTTCCTTCCGACCCGAAGCTGGCATAGTCACCTGCGATCATCATTGTCCATTTTCGGGTCCGTGGTCAGCTCGAAGGTGACGTCACCCCCCCTCAACTGCAGACGCTGTCTCCAACCAGACAGTCCCCCTCAGATATTCAGTACGCTAGTCACTGCGAGCCTTGCCCTTGATTTAGTCAAAACTGTTAACTTCATCCTCCCCAAAAACCACCACAATCGCCACAGCATCCCTAAGACCTCTGGACATTGGATCTGTCGCCTTGCCATACTCACCTCGATCGCCCGGTTGCAAGACCCCTGGACACCAGCTGGACGACCGTCGCCACAATCGCCACATCACATCCTGGAAGGTTACCTCAGGGCCCTGACACGTGTGAGTGAACTAATATACCTTTATCCATTGGCCAATGATATAGGAACAGTGCGTAGAAGTAAAGTAATCTCATTTGAACACAATCGTCACAAGTTGAGTTGTACACTCAAAGCTAAACTTACCTTGAAACTTATATCTAAACATATACTCACCATCACCTTGCAACCCAGAACTTTGAAACTGATCTCACCTTTGATAACTGAAACAGAAATATATTTCTGAGTCGAAAGTTGAAGAAAGATATTTGAGAGTTGAAAATCATTCTATATTTTGTATATAAATTTATCTGTGCCATACCAACCATGTTTGTTCCGCCCATCAGGCCTTTTCGACACACCATAAGTGTGCCTAGTCAGGATTTTGATCTCTTATTTTAATAAATATTGATATTTGTTGTTGCCTTGCAGTTGCTCTTTCGAGTTCTACCTGGTTCCTCAGTGTGTCACAGGGAGCTGGTGCATCGGCACACTCCGCCACAACTCCCGAGATTCCCCTCAGGAATACTCCTAGGCCCTTACGGCAGGATCACATTTGGTGTTCCGCTTTTCTTCTTTAGGACGCCCTTCAGGCAATACATTTTCAGCATATTCTTCGCCACAAGCTTCCAGCTGGCCGGGTTTACCGTCACGCCACAGGTAATTATTATTCGCTACCCTCGTAATTGTAATTTCATTCTGTTTCGATATTTGTTTGTTTTTCCCCACCTGAGCTCGCCACGTCGAGACTGACATCGATCGGAGAACTTGGAATCGGCACATGGCGTCACAACCTCGGTCCGATACCAATTTCGCAGTGACGTAAGACCTCAACCCTGTCGAACATAACCCCGTTTACGACTGGTGTATCAATCGATCAAATTTTTATTCGATTTTTGGATTCTGCGTACCTTGAAACATAAACCAACAAATTTTGAGAGGGGTTTAAAAAAAAATTTTTTTGGTCGTTTCCAAAGGTTCATCATTGAAAATAATAAACCAAAAATCGTTTTCTTCTTGCCATTGTGATATATTTGCAGCTTCCGAACCTTCCTTCCCATTTTGTTGTTGCAAACTCGGACTCAGGTTATCAAAGATCGTTGAATATCGACAAAGTCAATCGCAACTCGCACAAAGAGAACGCCTCCGAGTCCCATAATTTAAATTTTCGTCGTGAATGCAATAGCATAGCATGTTTTTCCATCTTTGTCGTTGTTCCCTTCGTCGACTCGTGGTATTTTTTCAAGAAATTATCGCCATTGCCCACGCAGAGGTTAAAAACATTACGTGATGGAAAACGATTCATTAGTATGTCCCGCTGTCCAATTACCTTGTCCCGCCATTGTGTCCCGTCACGGGGGCCTATCCTTCTTGTCTGTCCCATTATGTCTTCTTTTTAGGGATCCGCGCGTGTCCCGGGACAATTAGCTCTTTTCATCCCTTCGCATGGCGTTTAAGGGTCTGGCGTAGGGTCCACTTGTTACGTCATCTTCCTACTCGTCTCCTTGTATAATTGTGAGGTAGCTCACGCAAAATCCACTCCTGTTTTAATATTTATTATTGTGATCACAATTGCATTTCCCTCTTTAGTTCATGCAATTTTATATGACAAAGTTGTCACTAATAGTTGTGTTTTCCGTCAGACGAAGGAATTAAAATGTGCTCTAAATTTCCATCGAGTTTCATCATCCAATAACGTTTTGGAGAATTAAAAAAAAACTTCCCCAAAATCTCACCTTTCCAACGGTATCTCAGATTCTTGGTTTTAGAGGGAAGTTTCTTGAAAAAATTAAGTTTTATGCGGAAAAAACGTGCTTCATTTGTCATATTTCGCTACAGAGTCGACCAAGTAGGTATTATTGCTTTCACTTTTCAAGGATTGCAATAAAACGTTCTCCAAGATCAAATTTCCATTCGTATTTTACATTTCAGACCATCCTGAACAATTGTAGTACCGTGTCTGCCCATCTGACAGTCGGTCTGTCTACCTACCGGTCCTTGTAGAAGGCAAAAGTAGTATGAAGCTACTGTACGGTTTTGATGAAATTTTCAGCGATGTTCTCCATGAAAATTGAAGTCGAAGTATTGCACTTTCAAAATCAAATTAAAAAAAAAAACTTGAAAAAACATATAGAAAAGAAAAACGCTGCAAATTATTACACAATGGTTTATTATTTTTCTATATAGATCACTCGTCTACAAAATCACCAACTATCCAATATAAAAAAAAAAAATATTAAAAAAAAAATCAAAAAAAAAAATCAAAAACAAAAATCAAGAAAAAAAACCAAAATCACCAACCATTGATCGCATTTCGGTCAGCTCTAATATGAACGGAGATTAGGCCTCTTTTGCGATTCACACTCGTGTTTTGATTTATATATATATATTTCAATATAAACCCTCAAATTTTTGTAGGGAGCGAACGGTTTGTCCCACAGAGCTCCGGATGGTCTCAAAAAATTCTAAAAATTCTATAGAATCCAAAATTGAAGGAAAAACAATATCTTTATATCGAAATGTTTTGAGTTAGGGCGTTTTCAAAATTTCAAAATTGATTTTGGAACACTTAGAAGTGATCTACATCAACCAAAAGCTTCGGGGCACAACTAGACCCCAAATGAAGCCTACATACCAAATTCCATCAAAATCGGTCAATGCTAAGTGGCAAAAGTGCCGCGTACGGCGGACGGCGTACGGCGGACGGACGGCCAAATTTTTATTCGATTTTTGGATTCTACGTACCTTGAAACGTAAACCATCAAATTTTGAGGGGGTGTTAGAATTTTTTTTTTCTTGGTCGATTCCAAAGGTTCATTATTGAAAATAATAAACCAAAAGAGGAAATTAAAATCAAATTCAGAAAGATGTATTGGTTGATGGGAAGCAATTCTCGTCTCTCTCTCCACAATAAACTGCTTATTTATAAGCAGATCCTTCGCCCTATCTGGACCTATGGAATTCAGTTATGGGGCTGTGCCAAAAAATCAAACATTAACAAAATCCAAACCTCCCAAAATAAAATACTGAGAAGTATAGTGCGTGCACCTTGGTACATGAGGAACGATGATATTCATCGAGACTTGGGGATGGAAACAGTCCACGAAATTATCGCAAGGTACTCAAGGAGGCACGAACAACGCCTCCACAATCATGAGAACCTGGAAATGCTCTACGTTTTGGACAACGAAGATGAACTCCAGCGACTCAAGCGAAAAAAACCACCGGACTTAGTTAGTGCTGTTAAAGTGCAGTTATAGCTCAGTTTTGAAGATACTGTTATGAGAAGGGACTGCGTTTTACTGTAAACGGGCTCTCAAGGAGTGTAATAATGATATGTAATATTGCTAGATGGATTGTATTTAATATTCAGTTGCAATAATAAATCACGTTAAAAAAAAAAATCCATTTTTTTCGAAAATTGCCAGTTTTTAGGTTTATTATTTGCCAACCAATTAACTTGGCCAACAAATTCCTTTTGCTGAAGGACATTGATGAAAAATGTTGGAGCGAGTAATTAAATCATTGTGCTCGTATTATTTCTGTTCGCTTTTGGTTTATTATCTTGAATAATGAACCTTTGGAATGGACCAAGAAAAAAAATTTGATGAAATTTGGTATGTAGGCTTCATTTGGGGTCTAGTTGTGCCCCGAGGATTTTGGTTGATGTAGGTCACTTCTAAGGGTTCAAAAATTAATTTTGAAATTTAGAAAACGCCCTAACCCAAAAATTTTTGACATAAAGGTATTGTTTTTCCATCAATTTAAGATAGTATAGAATTTTTTGAGACCATGCGGAGCCCTGTAGGACAAACCGTTCGTTCCCTACGAAAATTTAAGGGTTGGACTTACGATAAATCAGAAACACGAGTGTGAATCGCAAGAGAGGCCTAATCTCCGTTCAAATTTTAGCTGACCGAAATGCGATCGATGCTTTTCTTCCTGTTGGTTGGTTGGTGGCTTTGCAGACGAGTGATCTATTTAGAAAAATAATAAAACATTGTGTAATAATTTGCAGTGTTTTCACTCTTATTTGGATGTAATTTTACATTTTAATAATTTTTACGTTGAGTTTGTCATTTCAATTGTACCTACCAATTTTATACAAATCTTTTGATATAATCGATTATTATTCGATTAATCGATGTTTAAGGGCTCGATTAATCCATATGAAATAATCGCTGATACCATTAGTCGATTTTTTGTTGGTCGATACCCATCCTTACTTCTCACAACGTCTGCAAGAGTAGTTCGACAAGGACGGCACTCAACTGATATTATTTTTCGTAAGTACTTAATCAATAGGGTTTCTTCTCACTTCCAAAAGTCTTTGTAATGGCAAAATCTGATCTTCTTATTCAAAAAAATCAAATTTGAAATTAGGTAGGAGGTATGAAATGATTGTGTAACAGTTTTTTAAATCTCCCAAACCTCCCTGCCGGACCCTGTATTATATTTCGTGTGTATTGACGATTTATTGATGTCTGATTGTGTAGATGACTCCTGCGCAGAATAACAAGATGGTGGCTCATCCTCGGTTGTCGGCAACTCGACACGTTCACACCTCGTCACGGTTTGTCCGCGTCACGGACTGCTGAGGAGCGAAGTGCCGCTCGACGATCACGTCTTTTGTTGGGCTGCGGAACCGCTTCGAGTGATTTTCCATCGATCACCGCCAGAGCGTGGAGGAGCAGGTGGTGATGCGCTTATGGAACTAACTGAGGTAACTCGCTTCAACTGACCCGGACGCTGTCCTGCATCTCTAACAAGGTACTTTCGTCAGAATTCAATACGGGCCATTTTCTATAATATTTATGTTCTGACTCCAAGGGAACACAATTTGACTCAGGACAATTTTGTTACTCCTCCCCCTACTGGACTACTGACTACCCTGCACGATTTTACTTACTAGATATTGTTGGGAAACATGGAAACTCTATTCTCCAAGATACAATTTACGTTTGGCTAAATAAAAATATCAGTTTGATTCTGGATTGCAACGAGTGCAATTGTGTTTATTCCTAGAATCATTACATTGGTGGCAGCGGTGGGATGCAGAGGAATTATAGTGATTTTTGTAGCTTTGCTCCTCCAGAACAGAGGAGAAGAGGCCAGAAAACCAAAACTCAGCTAAGATCGAGAAGACCGGCAGTTTCCCCTCTTCCTGCCAGGTATTTCATGGTTGATGAAGAAGATGAGGAACATACCTATGTGCCGGGAGTGCGGAATTTTATATTTCCATCTCGTGTCTTGCCCGCTGAACTTTGAAGCGGCAAGGGAGATAGCAGAGTACGCTCGAATTGAAGAAGAGGAGAGAAAAATTAGTGAATTAGGAAATTTGAACTTGACGACCTATAAAGATCAGTGGTTACCTAGAAATACCAAGTTGCCAAGTTCCGCTGTTGATAGTTTTGGTAACGAAAATAATTGTGTAGTGAGCAGTCGCGGAAGTAGTGATGAAAATGATAAATTGACTAAAATTGCAGAGGTTGAATTGTGTCAGTTTCCTGAGATTCAAACCATAGAAGATGAAGAGGAAAATGAAGAATTGGACGAAGTTAATAGAGTCTACGATGCGAAAGAGGATAACTGCTACGATGGGACCAAGGGAGCATTCACCGTAAATGACGGGGAGTTCATTCCAAATAATCACATTGGTGAGTTCGAAATATCTTACGAACAACGTCAGAATGGCAGAATCCTGGGCCACAAGGAGGAGGAAGGGAAAGCATCGGGCATCGTTTCTATTTTATCGGGAGATTTTGAAAATGGAACTACATTCAGCTCAGAAGCTGGGGTGTTTTCACCACCAGATTTGGCGGTTCATGGCGAAACACTTCCATCTCCTTGTGACACAACAAATAGTATGAGTGGAAAGACTGGAAGCAATGTTGAAACTACAAAACCCGCGGAATGGCACAGAAAACTATTACAATCAATGAAAGTAACTGAATCCTACGATTCGGGATGTAGTGAACCCAAAGTAAATGAGGAAGAAAGGGAGGAAGCCTATGAGATCAAGAAGAAAAAGTGTAGTCATAGTCGAGGGAAAAAGTTGGTGAGCCATCGAATAAACTGTGAGGCTAATGTGGATAAAAATCAAGGAAAGAAGAGAAAGAAGAAGAGCCGTAGAGCTGAAACGGTCAAGGAGGTGGTCAGAAGAAAGAAGAGATTCAGAGAAGGAGAAAGAGGCAATGAGAGGATGAGAAAAGGAGACATAAACAAGCAGAGAATCAGAAAACGGGAGAAGGATAGAAAGAGAATCAGAAAAGCTGCGAGGAACGAGGAGAAAATGACTCGGAAGCAGACTGGTTGTCAGCGTAATTGGTGGAAGCCACCGAAGAAACTTACCCCTATGCTCAAGGAAAATTCAGGATATTTGGAACGGTGGCCAGTAAACTACATGACTGAATCAAATGAAACATATTTGGGGTCTAGACAAGGCAAAAATGAGCAGTACTCCCGTTTAACCGGTAAGCGTTTGGAGACTCAAGAAGCAGAAGATAGCATTTCAGAAAGGAGAAGCAGGACGGATGCTGGTAAGAGAGGAAAATATCCGGGACTGGGAATGAGATTGGGATACCTAGGACTCCAGCAGGGGAGAACCAAAAGAAATAACAATAAGAAAATTAAAACAAACAAAGAAAAAGTGGGGGTAGTGTTGGGAAACATGGAAACTCTATTCTCCAAGATACAATTTACGTTTGGCTAAATAAAAATATCAGTTTGATTCTGGATTGCAACGAGTGCAATTGTGTTTATTCCTTGAATCATTACAATATTAATGCTTCCAAATTGGTTGCGAGCAGTCAAGTGACGTCAGCAACTACTACTAGATAACTACCGGCCGTTGACTGGAACTGACTCGAAGACGTCTCGATTCAATTGCAGTGGAGCGCGCATGCGCAATAATGTCGGCTCTGGGTCGCCCACGACCCTGCGAGTGTCGGAGGAGGGTTAATTAATCTTAAAACACAGTCCACTTTTATGAATCGAATTTTTTCCCCAAATTAAATTAAACCATCACAATAAACTGAAGTTTTCCCAGTTTAAAAATTCTGTTACAAATAGCGTTGATTGGCCGTTTGGTCTTGACGTTCAAACTCTTTGAATATGATTTCGGATATGGAAAAAACCAATCACCATGACTATTTTGATTTCCGACTTACTCATTTTTGATTTTTTGAGCCTTGGAGAGGATGAAGTGTGCTACTCCATGCTCTGGCGCTTGGTTTCTGAGTCGTTCTCATTCGAAACTCGTCATGATCCAGAAAATGGGGGTCATTCAGTCCTTTAGACTTCTCTTCCTATAAAGGAAACTCATTTTGGGACACTCAAGAACATTCAAATGGCTGTTCAAATGGCAACTCTTGTATCGGAGTTCCAGCACTGCTATGAAGAGTAAAAGAATAATCTCCTGCGTTTATGATGGCTTAAGATAGAAGTTATATTGAGGGTAATAACATAAAATTTGAATTATACTTGAATAAAAATGTTTAAAAAATCAGTTTCAATACATAATTGACAGACCTTGTATAGTCATTCAATAGCTAGTACTTCCTATGTAGTCGATGTGGATCCCGGCCTGAAGATGCCTATAAGTAGGTATTATCTTGATAGTCATCAACAAGTGGTCTCACAGCACGTCTATAATCCCCCCTCCCCTTCCACAACATGATTTCCCCTCATCTAGCCACAAAGCAAACTCACTTTTCAACAATGTCCCGAAGTTGATAGTAGTTGAAGAGAAAACACCCGCTCGGCTGCCCATTGAGAAAAAAGGGTGTTTCCAGAATATTCATGAGGGCCCTCTGTTATAAACTCCAGCCAAGTCAACCTACTTCGTTTTTATATATGCCCCTCACCTCTGCTCGGTCCCATTAATCATTTCTTCTTTCAGTCCACACCGAAAAATCCTTTTTTTTTCTATATAGAAGGGACAATAAAATTGTCCCTTTTCTCGCCATAAATCAATAATTTATCTGCATAAACATTGGGAGAGTGTTAATTTTTTTCGAGTCTCAAAAACGAAGGTACCTACCTATAAATTATCTCGTCGACAAATTAAAAGGAGTGAGAATTAAAAGTGATAGTGGAGGAAATGATAAGGAAGGGTGCTGCCAATAAAAAATTAGTGATGCAACCAGTCATTCAACTTTCAAATAACAACTCATTGATAAGAGTAAAATAATTTAGGTAAATAAAGCAGAGGTGCTAAGGTGGTTTTCCTGCATGGAGTCATTGTGCAAAAGTATTCGGTTTTTCGGTGACATTATTTGGAGGTATTAGCGATATGCAAAGTGTCTTTTGTAGTTGGCGACAGGTAAAATCAAGTGAGATGACGAGAAGTAAGTTAACGAATTCCATTTTAAATAATGAGAGATGGTAGATAAAGAAAAAAATCTTAGGAATTTTTTACTCAATATAGGGAGCTGAATCCGGAGGTGAAGTGGGCCAGCTTCGTCAAAGACTCCGGTATTCCTCTGCACGTTGCTCGTTGGGCATTCAGGATTTGGATCGAGTCTTTGAGCTTCATTGCGAAGCCATATATATATATAATTTTTTGTTTTTTTAAACAGACCATTGAGTGCGGGACTACACTGCCGTCCAAAGGAACAACGTCCTACGTCCTTTTGTTTGCATTTTGAGAAAAACGAGGTTTTGTGAAGTTGCCTGCGCCATTTGTCTCGTTGCAGATAGAAGACTCTTTTTTTCACGAAACACCCACAAATATTTTTCTTTATTTTGTACTCCATTGACAATCGCTATATCATTTGGGTAATTAATGGGCCATCTAAGCCCAATGGATGGACATAAGACGCTTTAGCCTAGCAACCCAGTACATCTGCGGGAGGACCTATTTCACTTCCTCTGCAAGTGCTCAGTTCTCTTTGAATTTTGACGGCAAACTTTTGGGGAGATATGAACTGACGTGCGATGACGCGAATCAGGTCCTGGATGGACTCAACTTCATGGAGCTGGAAAGATCCAGCAGGCCAACGAGGCACTCTAAGTCATTCATTCCTACTTAGCCAGTTTAATTTTTGATTTTTCATTTGTTTCACTATTTTCAATTAGAAAGAAGGCTACGGACGAGGTTGTCCTTCTCCATACTGCGTGCAGATTCAATGTGCCTTCGAGGGGCGAGAAGGAAACGGAGAGGACGCGACACACTGTTGGGATTCGTGGACGGAGCTGGAGTCAATTATTGCCCAATCTAAATTTAAAACTCCGTTAGATTGTTTCCAAAAAATTTCCCAGGCAATTATTCCTCAGAAAAATTAATTGTGATGCGAAATAAATTGATTGTTTTAATTAGAAAGAAGTGACTAATTCAATGTTTCATAATTTTGTACTTCAACTTTTTTTGTTATACCTAAGAGATCACCAACATCCGGCAGACGGATTTCCATGGCTGTAATTTTTTTTTCTTGAACACGCTTGAAACAATAATTTCAGTTTTCCTATAAACTTTTTTTCTTTTTCTTCTGGTAGACAAAGAACACACATCTTACATCACTAGACCTTTAAAAGCAATCACTTGAACAATCCAGCTGCACATCAATTTTGGTGGGACTGAAAATGTGACTTGCTAAATCGAAGTTCAGAAATTCTTGATTGATACCAAAAATGAATTGCAGAACCAACCCAGACACCATCTTTGGTTCCAGCAGTGCAGTACGCCGTCTGGATTGGGCCATGCAACGGCTGAACAGATAAATCCATATAGAAGCACACTCTTCTGGATGGATCCATAGCTCCTTAGGTCAAGTTGTCAACAATTTTTCACATTAATGTTGATTTTTCACGGTTAGCGTCAGTTTTTATCAAAACCAACTTAAGTTCTTACCAATTTGCGAAGTACGTCGATAGGCGACATTTGTCCAATTGGCTGAGACTTCAAAAAACAAAGTCAGGAATCAATCAAAACTACTTCTATCAAGCTGATTTCGATCAGAATATTGATCGTCCCGAGCTCAGATTAAGCGGCTCTCCCACTTCTGGAATCTACTGAGTCATCGACTCCTACATCAGATTTGAAGACGCACGCCATTCTGTTCCAGGAGTAACAGTTCCTTGTATTATTCGTCTCTGCCCACGCATAACAGTTCGGAACGCGTTCGTCAACTTATCGCGATCAAACCTCAATTTTTCGTCAATCAGTTCACGATCCCGAACAGATATGAAACAGTTGGTTCTCGAAGAGGCCGTAATTGCGCTATCTCGATCGTTTTGTCAGAGCCTTTGTGTGTAATTTATGCGAGAGTGGTGTCATAACCCCATTTTCTCGTCAATGTCTTACAAGACATAATATTGATATGAGTTGCGTCTACGCAATAATCAAGTCATGGTAGTGTCCGAGATAAGGAATTGTTAACTGCTTCGACTTATGAAAAACCGAATAACGTACCACAATCTGATAATTGACCTCAAGAGATTATAATATAATTAATTATTGATTAATTAATCTTATTATGATATATCATAATAATTATATATAATTATATATAATAATAATTATATAATAATTATATATAATTATTTTGAGATGACCTAAATGCCAAAAGAATTTTATACCGGGTGTCCCAGAAGTTATGGTCCACCCTCCGGCATCTCCGTATTTAATTACGTAAAACAATTAAATGGGCCCAACGCCATTTTTCATATTTTTTTGTAAAGAATTCAGGAAAAATACTTTTGCGCAAAAAAATTGCGCGCAATCGTGCGCAATTGACACTAATTTTGTTTTTTCAAATGGGAACCCCCATTTTTTATTGCAGATTCAGATTCTACGTCAAATTTCATTAGAAATTCATACCCGAATCGATTTTTTTCATTGCGTGCAACTGGTACTTTTCGCGCGCTAAGTGACCAGGGTGCGCAAAAGTGAATTTTTTTTAACCCCAAGTGTGGCACATTTTTTTCATTATTTTTGACGCTAAATCACGTGGTGAGGTCCTTTCTTCGATTTCATCGTTATTTTTCCAAATTTAGAAGGAAAAATAATGTTTTTGGACTTAATTTTCCCTCCCCCTTCCGCAATACGGGCTGGGTGGGGACCTGGCTAGATTAAAAATAAATTCCTCACTTCTAAATTAAAAAAAAAAAATTGGAAAGTAGGTAAGTACTTACCTACTTTAATGTTTAAAAAAAAATCAAAAAGCTTCTCATCTCAAAATTTATAGAAAAAAATTAAAAGTTACAAAATCTCCGAAAAAAAGTAGTAATAAAAAACTAAGATAGTAATAATGAAATTAAAAAAGCTTATTGATTTTTTTTTTTTACTTTAAAGTAGTAAAGTATTACCGACCTACTTTCCAACATTTTTCAAAATTTAGATGAGAGGAATTTATTTTTAATCATGCCATAGCCGGTCCCCAGCCCGTGTCGCGAAAGGGGGAGGGAAAATTAAGTCCAAAAACATTAATTTTCCTTCTAAATTTGGAAAAATAACAATGAAATCGAAGAAAGGACCTCACCACGTGATTCAGCGTCAAAAATAATGAAAACAAATGTGCCACACTTGGGGTTAAAAAAAAATTCACTTTTGCGCACCCTGGTCACTTAGCGCGCAAAAAGTACCAGTTGCGCGCAATGAAAAACATCGGTTCGGGTATGAATTTCTCATGCAATTTGACGTAGAATCTGAATCTGCAATAAAAAATAGGGGTTCCTATTCGAAAAAACAAAGTTAGTGGCAATTGCGCACAATTGCGCGCAATTTTTTTGCGCAAAAGTATTTTTCCTGAATTCTTTACAAAAAAAATAGGAAAAATGGCGTTGGGCCCATTTTATTACGTAATTAAATACGGAAATGCCGGAGGGTGGACCATAACTTCTGGGACACCCGGTATATTATATAAAATTCTTTTGGCATTTAGGTCATCCTTATACCTACAGTTACTTCTTCTTTAGTTAGGTATTCCTCTCACACCTCAATTCTACAGTTGAGACCGTGGACCGATTTCAATGAAATTTGGTACACAGTTCTATGGAGACTGATCTACAGGGTGTCTCATGTTAAGGACCGAAAAACTTCGGGAGTCGATTCAACAACTAATTTAATTGCTAAACTTGATTTTTCACCCATCAGGACCTCAAAAATAGTTGTTTGTAAGCAATAGAAAAATAGTTGTTTGTAAGCAATAGAAAGATGGGAAATTTGAAGCCCTTTCCAACGGTGCCCTTACTTTTACTTTTCTACCGGAAATTTGGATAGCTACGTAATTTTAGTGACATAAGGTCAAACACACGAAAAGATTCTTAAAATGGGAAAACTTGAAAAAACAAGGGGTTAAAACAAAATTTCTAGGAGACATTTTCTCACTTAAATTATTTGTAGAATTGACTCCCGAAGTTTTTTGGTCCTTAACTCGGGACACCCTGTATACAGTAAAATAATAACACAATGTGTAATAATTTGCAGCGTGTTTTCGATTTTTGTATTTTACATACTTTGAAACGTGAACCATAAAATTAGAGGAGGAGAGGGAATGGTTTGATTTTTTTTTCGATTCCAAAAGTGTATTATTAAAAAATAACATGCCTGCCAAATGTATACATAAATTTATCGAAAAAATAATGTCAAATCTATCGTTCTATCTGAAACAGTGCTCTTCTTCGCTGAAATTGAGATTGAAAGTGCAGTGATTACTGACTCAGTTACCCTAAACAGAGCTCATACCACTTTGTCGGGCTTTTTTCGGCGTCCACGAACTGAGCTGATAGACTGCGCCCTTTCAGTGAGAAATTACACACTCTGTTCCCTTATAAACCTCCTTCAGACCTCCAGGAGAGTTAAGGGCCTCAAAAGCTGGTGCTTCACGTTGTGTAGTCGGCCTGATGTACTCGGCTAGAGCTCTCCCCTAATTTCCCCAGGTAAACATACAAACCCTCTCCCGCCTCAGAGCTTTCGCCTTTCCAGGATTAGGCCTATCGCTAGAAATTACTTTTCCTCAGTTGCTGCTCCACTTTTTTTCGGGGTTTTTCCGCCTTCAACTTCATCAATCCGCAATGTAAACTGCTCGTTTTCCTCCACTGCAGAATAACTGCTACGAAATTGAGGACATTAGTGCACTGCAGCCCCTGAGTTAAAATACTTCTCTGACCTCAATAAACACAGTAATTGTCAATATTTTGAATTTATATAAATAGCTTCTATTTTTGAAAAAAAAAAAAAAATGGTTCAAATTTAGTTAGCATTACTTCTTTTAGCATTGATGAATTTTTGATATAATTCAGAGAATTGCCTACTTCAATGATTAAAACAAACATAATTACTAGTAGCAATGCATGGATTCCAGGGGGTTTCTCATTCGATTTGGAAACGTTCAGTTCCGACCAGTAAGGGATGAATTACTATAATCTGAAAAAAGCAATTTTCTGAAAAAAGCGATTTTCATCATTAATATAAATTAATGGAGTTGATAAATATAAATCCAGTTAATAAATTAATCGATTATTCATCATTTTTTAAAATTAGCTATTACCTTTCTACTGCACAAAACATGGTCACCTTAAGTTATTTAGTTCAACAACCATAATTTTGATAGAATCCATCTCAATTTAGAATAGTTTTGAAGCAAGATTAAAAAAATGTTTGTGAAATGAAAAGGAATGTTAAAGCAAACAAATAGCTATAATAATGTTGTGATATAACAAAAACGTATTCTAAGCTATATACCACTAAGTTAAATACTGAATGTTAAAATAGAGGAGATTATTAAATATCGAAATGACAAAATAGAGGCGATTCTTTTTCTTTGTATTTAGTTATTTTAGTTTGATAATATTGGGAGATTACCCATCCCAATGTGTAAATGTAGCTTTGGACGCTCCTCCTTCTTTAAGAGGGTGTAGCATTTAGGCAAGTACTCACCTGTGATCATGTATTGCATACAATTTTACAATAAGATTTAATTTATTTATGTGTGAAAGATGAAAATTTTATGTTGAAAAAATTTTATGATATGAAAATTATTATGAAAATAATTGCAAAGCTAATAAAAAACATATTGTTTAGTAATGCATGCATTCCAGGGGACGTCCCATTGGATAAGCATTAGATCAGTTTAACCAGTTGTTAAGTGATAAAACTGTTTCACTCGATGTAAATTATTTATTACTTTAGGCAAGAAATACTGACCCCCCCCCCCCTCCACCATTATCCACCTTAACATTTCTAGCGGCATGGGAGCCTCGAATCTGAAGAGCATTTTAAAATCCATGATCTACGATACCCAACATGCGAATTCGAGTTCACCCCCCCCCCCCCCACCACCACCTCCCCAACGCCAACAATGGTGCCAGTCTGGCACCAAAGCGGAAATACGTCGTAACATTGAACTTTCATCTGTTAGTTTTGGTAAGCAGTCCGTCGAAGTTCACATCCGTATTCAAGGTGAAACACAAAAAAAAAACACGAAATGAGCGGTTTATGGCATCATGGCACCATGTCCTGGCACCATGGTGGCACCACTATTAGTTCCATGGTGGTACAGAGAATAATTCATGAAAATCCGGAGGTATAATGAGAATTTTTCCTTAATTTCAAAGCTTGGGTACTATTAGTAAGCAGTAAAGGAACCGAAATATTGAAAAATCGGATATTTTGTGAATATTATCCCCCACTCGGCCCCTCCCCTTGCGAATTTTGGTACTCGGGTGAAATTATGTACAACTCGGAAGTTATTTGAGTCAAACAAAAAAAGTAACACGCAAATCGGTTGGAAATTGAGGCCTGGGCAGAGTTTACAAGATTATGCACGCAAACGCACGTTTTTTAAGCATTAACCCCCCCTTTCCCCCTCTTAAAAAGCAAAATCCAAAATTCCGGCGCTGTAGTGCAAAACTAGATAGTATTTCGCGTCAAACGAAAAAAGAACCACGAAAATCGTTTGAGAACTAAGGCCTGGGCAGAGTACACAAGATTATGCCCAAAAACGCACGTTTTTCGAGCATTAACCCCCCCTTTCCCCCCCTTAAAAGGCAAAATTCGAAATTCCGGCGACGTAGTGCACAACTAGATAGTTTTCCGCGACGAACAAAAAAAGAACCAGGAAAATCGGTTGAGAACTAAGGCCTGTGCAGAGTACACAAGATTTTGTTACACACACACACACACACACACACACACACACACACAGACATACACCTATGGTTTTTCTCGCGGATTTGGATTCAGAATGGTCTAAAACGGATTACTGTGTGGTTATTTTTTTTTCTGTTGAGTGTTGTCCTCCTTCACCCCAGATCGATCACATGAGGACGCCCAACTCTTACTGTGAGACGTCCTATAAATTGGTATGTTTGGGAGGTACCATAACAATTGCATCATCATAAGAGCCCGAATCTGGACAGCATTCTGTAAACCGAAATCGTCGATAGATGAGCAAACCCACCCACATTACCCACGATAACACGTCAATTTCAGTTTACTTCTTTCATCACTAAAACCCACCTGAAGTTATTCTTCGATTTTCGTGAGTATTTATTCAATTTTATGAAATGAGAATAATCAAAAGTGTTTTACACGATCACCTCCTGGGCCTCACGAAGTCGAAAAATACAACCAGACATTTTTAACAACGTACGTGTTTGACAGCCGAGAAAAAAGTATGAATGTTGCGTTGTCGAACAGTAAAATTTACTACTTCCGAAATCGTTCGCAGGTGAGTGAACGATTGTAAAAAGTAACGGCCGACTCTGGAAGAGTGTAGGTTTATTTATTGTTCTTTTAATGAACTCAAAGAGCGAAACGTGGGATCGTTTGGTTTATAGTAAAGCGTTAGGGTGAGAGGTGGATCGAGAGAGAAAAAAATCGTCAATAAGAACTGTTGAGTCGGTAGGTATTTATGACGTTTGTATCCTCAGTGTGCAGAAAAGTCGAATTATTATACTTTTATGATTTAGCTGTACGTGATGTTTTGCAAGGGCGAACGGCCGAAAAGGGCGGTTCTTGTGGAGAGGCTGCAATAGGAATCCTAAAACCTTCTCTTTCATTGAGACCTCCTCCAGGTTACTCCGGGTGACTCCACTACCTTTCGCGGTCGAACTGAACATGATTTATCTGTTAATTAGAATCTTTACTGGACGGTTCCAACGATATAAATATGATAGATTTTTGAGACCTCAGTTCGATTTTATACGTCGGAGTAGACCATAGAATTGTGGTATTGAGATTGTCCTATTATGATACCTAACCTATCAAAATAAGCATTTAAATTGCCAAATGCCTTTAATGGTTTCCAGTTTGTCAAGCTTATTAGTTAGTTGATACGAAATGTAGTCGAATGTTGTAGATGTTGATTACTAAATATACCTACCCGTCGAATACTGAGATTTTAGTTTATTATTTTCAATAATGAACCTTTGTAATCGACCAAGAAAAAAAATGTAACTCCCCCTCAAAATTTGTTGGTTTACGTTTCAAAGTACGTAGAATCCAAAAATTGAATAAAAAATGTTCCGTCCTTCCGCCGAACTTAGCACTTTCTTTAGTTCCCATGGACCGATTTTGATGAAATTTGGTATATGGGCTCCAATTGGTGTCTAGTTGTGCCCCGAAGATTTTGGTTGATGTCGGTCACTTCTAAGGGGTGAAAATTAAGGGTTGAGATTTTCAAGAGTGCCCTTGCTCGAAAACTCTCGAAATAAAGGTATCGTTTTTTCGCTAATTTTAAATAGTATTGAAATTTTAAAATATTTTGAGACCACCCGGAGCTCTGCAGGACAAACCGTTCACTTCCCATGAGAACATAAGGGTTGGACTTATGATAAATCAGAAACACGAGTGCGAATCGCTAAAGAGGCCCAATATCCGTTGAAATTTTAGCTGACCAAAATGCGATCGCTGTTTGTTTCTTTGAGTTGTTTTCAGTTTTGCGTCCTTAGCAACAAGTAATCGAATTGCCTAATGAAGGTACCCACAACTCCCTATTTTTTCGAGTTAAGTTTGAAGCATTTATTTCTTAGTAGCTATGGTTGGTAGGGAGTGACAATGGCAAAGCTGTGATCTTTGCAGACGAGTGATCTATAAAAAAAAATAAACCTTTGTGTAATAATTTACAGCGTTCGAAAAAAGTAGATTGGAACCCACATGAGTACTGTGCTTGTATCATACGCATCAATAATTCTCTATGATGAGATGATAATTCGCAAATTTACTGTGATGATTGTTATGAGGGGAAACATAACTTCAAATAAATTACCTATAGACCATCGAGAGTCTGATGAGAGGGAAAATACAATACGAAGAGAAGAAAAAGTCCGATCCGAGTAGCCGCCATTGCTGCATCTGTTTCCTTCAATACTTCCTACTTCATTCCTGTGAAAACAAAAGGAAATCATTTTGCCCAGCCAATAATGTTATCTATGCAAATTACAACATCTGGCAGCCGTCAAGCAGCCTACACTTTCTCTCCAAAATGTTGGGCAACATGGTAATGAAATACTCGATTAGTTTTGTAAAATATGAAAACATACCTACCTCGAATCATAGAATGGAGTGAGTCTTGAAAAGTCACCACAAATCACCTCCATTGTTCGAAGAGCTGCAGCCTGTTGGTGACTGACTTACATATTTATAATGTTTACGTAGGCACAAGTTGTCTCAAGTTTGAACGAGCTCGAGACTAACAATTGAATCGGGGTTTTCAAAAAATCAACTTTTCGTTGCAAGTGACTAATGTTGTTGACTTCATAATGTTTCTGACTCACGGAGAACCGCGTTAGTCCATAAATTGACATAATTAAGTTCCTGGAGATTTAACGTGTGTCAACGTTGTTCAAGAATGCGTCACTGAGGGCTGACAGAATGCGTCTCTCAGGTAACTGATATTTTGATTTCCATTAACATTTCTTTGAAAATCGGCTCATTTCCTCATGCTGCATGAATAGACTTTTTTATTGTTATGAAATATATGTGTGTATCTTATACACTCATTAACAAAAATGAAACAATGGAGTAACAAATCAATATATAGAAACAATAGAGCAGTGCTTCATAAAAAGGAAGGATATTTCATAATAAATTAGGTTTCATAAGGAACCAGGTAATCCATTTGCTCATCTATTTACGACAGTAATGTGTCATTCTACTAATGACGATGAGTCCTCCATTGCTTTTTAATTCGTGAGCGTAGGATGGAATAATAAACTTCTACTATATCGCATCAAAAAAGTTCATATTTTGTCCCTTTTCACTCGCCGAGCAGCCTCACATAAAGGCAGACGTGCTTTCGGACTCCGAGCGAAGGTCTAATACGTGGACAAGGTGTAATTATCAAGTGATGTGATATCTTCATACGAGTTGAGGACCGCGGAACATTATGATGCGGTCCGGAACGTGAGCCGAATGCGACGCTAGCGCCCCCAGTGATAGCTCGTTGATGGACCGGCGTCGGTGCTGAGAATCTTAACGAAGGTTCACCAAACTCCCTCGCTGAAAACACACATTTTTTCGTAGGTATTGAATGTTTTGGGTGGAATACACGAGAGTTGAATGCTTAACAAGATTTTTCCCCTAAACCACCTTCGCATGATACAATAAACACCGTTTTCTGGAAGTCCCACAGTGAGACTTGGTCGCCCTTATACGGGGTGAAACGGAATAAAACTCAATGGAGAAAAAAAACAGATGAGAATTGTAGAAGTCATGGCTGTAGCAAGGATTTCATGAGAGACACAAATTTTGATATTGGAGAACTTTTCAACATTGAAAAGTGAAAACAAAGCTTCCGCTACCTTAGTACACTCGGAAGCAAAGTAACCACGTACAAATCTATCTATAGTTGTGCAGTGTCATCGAAATTTAGGACGTCATCAGCTGTCTCCCGGAGGAAGATCAGAATTAGATTTCGCTCATGGCTATACTTATTGCCTCACCCGCTTAAGTGGAGCGGGGTTTACCAACGGCTCAACCCGAAAAATTATCAAGACCTCCGATACCGCGATACTGGCTTTAACTTTAGTGATCTCATGGAAACCGGTTCATTACAACAGCTCGTAAAAACGACTTGTGTGTCGTTGGCTAACATGATTTGATAATGCGGTGTAAGTAGTGTAAAGGAAAAAAAGCTGCAAATTATGTATGTTATTTTTCTGTATAGATCACACGTGTGCAAAGATCACAACTTTGCCATTGTCACTTTTTCCTTTATTTTTTATTTTAATTTTTTTTTTTTTTTTGTCAATCAATAAGTTTTTTTTTCTAAACTCCCTTCATGGACAAAAAGTCTATCTGACGGAGGGGGCACGCCATAAAAAAAGAAATAAATAAATCAAATATTATTGGGGAGGACGCCCAGGACTCACCCGACGCCAGCCTTAGGGATGAGGGAAGATGAGGAAGGTGAGAGAGGGAGAGAGGGATGAAGGAAGTGCCTCTATAAAATGACCACCAGTTTTAATATGAGCCGGGCAATACGCGTCTGGTGACACCACGGAGTACACCGACTGAGATGCCCAACTCGCGCAACTCCGTGGCACTTTTCCCGCACCACACTCCGTGCCACGACACTGTACCAACCATAGCTACTACCTACTACCTACCTACTACACATACTGCCTTCACACCTTCCCAATCAAGTATATTTGGAAAAAAATAAACGGTTCACACTCAATTCGAAGAAAAAGGGAGTTGGGGTTCCTTCATATGGATATTTGATTACTGGTTGCTGAGCAAGCAATACTGAATACAACTCGATGAAACGAACAGCGATCGCATTTTGGTTAGCTAAAATTTCAACGTAAATTAGGCCTCTTTGGTGATCCACACGGATTGCCCTACGGGTGTGCGCATGGGTCGGAAAAACTGTTTATTGTTATTTTTAATCTAAACTAGACCTCATTTTGAAAATTTTGACACCAATCCCGACCTTTCAGAGTGAGAAGATCTTGTTCTATGATTTTTCAAAGTTTCGAATTTTTATGACGTCACAGTGGGCGGGGGTCCCACCTAGGAGGAAGGGGCGCGTGAAGTCATAAACATTCGAAACTTTGAAAAATGATAGAAAAAGATCTACTCATTCAAAAAGAGAACGGCTGGTGTCAAAACTCTCAACATGAGATCTACGTTTGATTAAAATTAAAAATAAAAAAAAATGAGGCGCACCCCCCACTTTATTCCAAATTTGTAAGTTGGTCTGAAGATGACTACTAAAAAGCCTAGTGATGATTGAAACATTTCGCGAAAAATTTTAAATTTCAAATACTTAAGTATATTGAGTAGTTTTCAGGTAAATACCTGGTCTGTGACTGATTCTTCGTCTTTCGAAATTCCTATACCGCCTCCACCCAAACAAGGGAAAACCCTCGACCGTTTAGAGGGGACCTCCTCTCATTGATTTACGGCCGATATAAACGTTATATGTTAATAAATATCTTGAAAGCCCTCTCGTGTGGGTTATATCACAGGTGGGCCTTCACTTCCCTTTCCGGAATGATTCATAATGGATTAGTTTAATAGAGGACGCTTGTTTGGGTTAATGGTCCGGGATTACTTCTCGAATATATAGCCATCTCTTCCCTCCGGTACAGTTTCGGGGCTGCTGTACCCCCTCTCCCCCCTTATCTCGGTTTTGCGACCGAAATAATTACTAATGGCGGTCTACGCCTGAGAGAGGAGGGTTCAAGTATTTATGGTTGATTAATTTTTTATGACGACAGTTAAATTTTAAGAGGGTTGCTACCGCGGGGTGGAGTCTGAGCTTTGAGAGCTTTTATTATCGATAATAAAATGGAGTACGGAGGGAACGCACTGCATTCAATTTTATTATTCGCAACTCATTATTCACCGGATTTCCTCACTGTTTAGCCGATTTTAGGTTTTTCACACGAAGGATTTACAACGTGGAATATATTCTTTTTATCCAGGAGGAAACCTTTCCCGATAGTCGAAATGAACAAAAGTTTTGCTGATTGCAATGGAGTTGCATATTTGATGTGAAAAATAGGAAATAACAGAATCTGTTATCTATCTGATAGATACTCATTCCAAACATTGAGTCAAAACCTGATTGCCTCGAAAGACTACAAAGGTTAAATCCGGGACCTAAAACAGATAAATAAAATATTTTATTAAGGTTGATCACCAATAGTAGGTATAATTGAATAAGAAGACAAAAGGCGTTGGAAAACATGTAAAGTAAACAACCATTTCAGGTTGGATTTTCGTCCGACTGCCATTCGCGGCGTCGCGGACTTCATCAGCTCTCTTCCAAAGGGAAGATCAGAATTTGTTCTGATGATTTTGATCATGGCTTCTCACCGGGTTGAGACTAGGGGGCCGCCGAAAAACACACGCTTCCAGCAATGAACCTTGAACCCACAACCCCCGCAGAAGTCGGTTTAACAACGACGACCCAACGACCGTAGCCACGCCGGCTCCTGGAAAACATGTGAATAGGCTGTAATTATACGATTTTTTTATTAATATACCCATATAATATATTACGATTTATATACAGGGTGTACGAGAAAGATACGACCAAACTTCTGGGGTCGATTTTACAAGGTATTTCCAACAAATATGTCTCTTTGCAATTTTGTTTTAACCCCTTGTTTCTTCAAGTTTTTCCAATTTGAAGATATTTTTCATATGCTACAACAATATTTTTAACCTCGCATCTAACTGGGTCTTTTCTGATCCAAATTCGAAACTTTGCAATTTTCGAGTTTTTTTGACAAAATTCTCAAGAAATTTTCACCCATTTTCTGTAGAGGAAATTCAATACGGTTTTTAGAAAAAAACATCCTCCTAATCTCAGGTTTCCAACGGTATAGTCAAAAAATATTTTACAACCGAATTTAGGTAAGAAATCTGTGTTTGAACACGGAAAAACGTGAACTTTTTTCAACGATATCAACGGTTTGACGGGGGGATTTGGTGGTCTCCTCCGCCGCCGCTCCACCCACCCACCGTCCAACCCCGAAACCTCCCGTCAAACCGTCGATTTCGTTGAAAAAAAATTCACGTTTTCTTTTGTTCAAACACAGATTTTTCTCCTAAATTCGGTTGTGAAATATTTTTTGATTATATAGGGTGTTTCATTTTCTACGCCGAATTTGATAATACAATAACTTTAATACAAACAATTTTTTTTACAAAAAAAACTATGTCAACTTAGAGCAGATATTAAGCAAATTAAGTGTGAAAAACAATATCTGGCATATGTCTACCACGAGCACGATTGCAAGCATTGATCCTCTCGATGAAATTTACCAAGACTCGTTCACACATCTCTGGGTCTATTTCACTAACTACCACTCGAGCAATTTCTTCTTTAAGTTTTTGAGTGTTGTGAGGCTTGTTTTGGTACACAACAGACTTCACATAACCCCAAAGGAAAAAATCAAGAGGGGTAAGGTCGCAAGACCGAGCAGGCCAGTTTTGATCGCCGTTACGAGAAAGAATTCGGTCTCTAAATTTTTTAACATGTTTAATGTTTTAGGGCTGGGGGTCATTCTGTGAATTCCGACACGCAAATCTGCAACGCTTTTGGTTTATTATTTTCAATAATAAGCCTTTGGAATCGAGCAAGAAAAAAAAAATTTTAACCCCCCCTCAAAATTTGATGTTTTACGTTTCAAGGTACGTAGAATCCGAAAATCGAATAAAAAAATTTCCGTCCGTCCGCCGTACGCCGTACGCCGTACGCCGTACGCCGTACGCGGCACTTTTCTTAGTTACCATGGACCGATTTCGATGAAATTTGGTATGTAGGCTCCATTTGGGGTCTAGTTGTGCCGCGAAGCTTTTGGTTGATGTAGGTCACTTCTAAGGGGTGAAAATTAAGGGTTGAAATTTTCAAGAGTGCCCTAGCTCGAAAACTCTCGAAATAAAGGTATCGTTTTTTCACTAATTTTAAATAGTACTGAATTTAAAAAAAATTTTGAGACCACCCGGAGCTCTGTAGGGTAAACCGTTCAGTCCCTACGAGTACTTGAAGGTTTTCCTTCGATAAAACAGAATCATGAGTGTGAATCGCAAAAGAGGTCTAATCTCCGTTGAAATTTTTTCTGACTAAAATGCGATCGCTGTTCATTTCTTCGATTTGTATACAGTTTTGCCTTCTGCGTAACCAGTAATCAAATTTCCATAATCAAAAGTCAATGGAGAATACTGAAGGCGCCTGAGTGGTCACTGATCAGCTGAGTGAGCTCCAAGGCCATTTCCTCTCCTGTTGAACGCAGGAACCTGAAATTTGAGAGGGCGGGTCAATTGAGAATGCTGAAGGCGCCTGAGTGGTCACTGATCAGCTGAGTGAGCTCCAAGGCCATTTCCTCTCCTGTTGAACGCAGGAAGCTGAAATTTTAGAGGGCGGGTCAATGGAGATTGCTGAAGGTGCCTGAGTGGTCACTGATCAGCTGAGTGAGCTCCAAGGCCATTTTCTCTCCTGTTGAACGCAGGAACCTGAAATTTGAGAGGCAGGGTCAATGGAGATTGCTGAAGGCGCCTGAGTGGTAACTGATCAGCTGAGTGAGCTCCAAGGCCATTTTCTCTCCTGTTGGACGCAGGAACCTGAAATTTGAGAGGGCGGGTCAATGGAGAATGCTGAAGGCGCCTGAGTGGTCACTGATCAGTTGAGTGAGCTCCAAGGCCATTTCCTCTCCTGTTGAATGCAGGAAGCTGAAATTTTAGAGGCAGGGTCAAAGGAGAATGCTGAAGGCGCCTGAGTGGTAACTGATCAGCTGAGTGAGCTCCAAGGCCATTTCCTCTCCTGTTGAACGCAGGAACCTGAAACTTGAGAGGGCGGGTCAATGGAGAATGCTGAATGCGCCTGAGTGGTCACTGATCAGCTGAGTGAGCTCCAAGGCCATTTTCTCTTCTGTTGAACGCAGGAAGCTGAAATTTGAGAGGGCGGGTCAATGGAGAATACAGATGGTGGTAGGTGCTATTGATGGAGAACCAGTGATCTATACAGAAGGGTGATCTATACAGAAAATAATAAACCTTTGAGCAATGATTTGCAGCGTTTTTTTTCTTAGTTACCACGGACCGATTTCTTAGTTACCACGTTATATCGGCTCCATTTGGGGTCTAGTTGTACCAAGATGGTCACTGATCAGCTGAGTGAGCTCCAAGGCCATTTTCTCTCCTTTTGAACGCAGGAAGCTGAAATTTGAGAAGCAGGGTCAATGGAGAATGCTGAAGGCGCCTGAGTGGTCACTGATCAGCTGAGTGATCGGCAATCTAATTTCTCCCTTGCGAGGGAAAAACATTAAACATGATTTAATGTTTTTCCCTCGCAAGGGAGAAATTGAACAGAGATTTATGTTTTTAGGCAGCGTTTTTTGTTAACTGGCTCCTGGAAATGAAACGTAATGACGCCAATCTCCATAGGAACATAATTTTTAGTGATGAAGCTCATTTTCATATGAATGGCTATGTAAACAAGCAGAATTGACGATTCTGGGGTCTGGACAATCCTCAACAAAAGGAAGAACGTGAAATGCATCCACAATGAGTCACAGTTTGGTGTGGTTTCTGGAGTGGGGGCATTATTGGACCATTTTTCTTCGAAGACAACAATGGAAATGCGTTAACTGTGAATGGAGAAAGGTACCGCGCCATGATAAGTGAACGTTTGTTTCCAGTTCTTGAGGCTACAGATATCAACATAATGTGGTTCCAACATGATGGGGCCACTTGTCACACGGCTCGTGAAACAATCAATCTTTTGCGGGAAAAATTTGGAGATCGAATTCTTTCTCGTAACGGCGATCAAAACTGGCCTGCTCGGTCTTGCGACCTTATCCCTCTTGATTTTGGTTTATTATTTTCAATAATGAACCTTTGGAATCGACCGAGAAAAAATTTTTTTTAACACCCCCTCAAAATTTTATGGTTTACGTTTCAAGGTACGTAGAATCCAAAAATCGAATAAAAATTTGGCCGTCCGTCCGCCGTCCGCCGTACGCGGCACTTTTGCCACTTAGCATAGACCGATTTTGATGAAATTTGGTATGTAGACTCCATTTGGGGTCTAGTTGTGCCCCGCAGATTTTGGTTGAGGTAGGTCACTTCTAAGGGTTCCAAAATCAATTTTGAAATTTTGAAAACGCCCTAACTCAAAAAATTTTGATATAAAGGTATTGTTTTTCCTTCAATTTAAGATTCTATAGAATTTTTAAAATTTTTTGAGACCACCCGGAGCTCTGTAGGACAAACCGTTCGCTCACTACGAGAATTTAAAGTTTGGACGTACGATAAATCAGAAACACGAGTGTGAATCGCAAAGAGGCCTAATCTCCGTTCAAATTAAAGCTGAACGAAATGCGATCGATGTTTTTCTTCATGTTGGATGGTTGGTGGCTTTGCAGACGAGTGATCTATATAGAAAAATAAAAAATAATAAACCATTGTGTAATAATTTGCAGCGTTTTGGTTTATTATTTTCAATAATAAGCCTTTGGAATCGAGCAAGAAAAAAAAAATTTTAACCCCCCCTCAAAATTTGATGTTTTACGTTTCAAGGTACGTAGAATACGAAAATCGAATAAAAAAATTTCCGTCCGTCCGCCGTACGCCGTACGCCGTACGCCGTACGCGGCACTTTTCTTAGCAACACTGGACCGATTTGGTTCAAATTTGGTATATGGGCTCCATTTGGGGTCTAGTTGTGCCGCGAAGCTTTTGGTTGATGTAGGTCACTTCCAAGGGGTGAAAATTAAGGGTTGAAATTTTCAAGAGTGCCCTAGCTCGAAAACTCTCGAAATAAGGGTATCGTTTTTTCACCAATTTTAAATAGTATTGAATTTTTAAAAATTTTTGAGACCACCTGGAGCTCTGTAGGACAAACGGTTCGGTCCCTACGAGTACTTGAAGGTTTTCCTTCGATAAAACAGAATCATGAGTGTGAATCGCAAAAGAGGTCTAATCTCCATTCAAAATTTATCGGACTAAAATGCAATCGCTGTTCATTTCTTTGATTTGTATACAGTTTTGCCTTCTGCGTAACCAGTAATCAAATTTCTATATGAAGCTTTCTATTTTTCCAATCGAGTGTGAAGCGTTTAGTTCTTTCTAATAAACTTGATTGTGAAGGTGTGAAGCCAGTATGGTGTGGTAGGTAGTACCTGGCTGGTAGGTAAAAAAAAGTTGGTAGGTAAAAAAAATGTTGGTGGGTAAAAAACGCAGCAAATCATTGCTCAAAGGCTTCTTCACTCTTCAGATCACTGATCAGCTGAGTGAGCTCCGAACCCATTTTCAATCCTATTGAATTTAAGTGCTCTTCCAGGCGTCTCCAGCATTCGAGGAGATCTTCTTCACTCCTCAGATCACTGATCAGCTGAGTGAGCTCCAAAGCCATTTTCAATCCTATTGAGTGGAAGTGCTCTTCCAGGCGTCTCCAGCATTCGAGGAGATCTTCTTCACTCCTCAGATCACTGATCAGCTGAGTGAGCTCCAAAGCCATTTTCAATCCTATTGAATGGAAGTGCTCTTCCAGGCGTCTCCAGCATTCGAGGAGATCTTCTTCACTCCTCAGATCACTGATCAGCTGAGTGAGCTCCGAAGCCATTGCTCAAAGCAAACCAAAAATTTTATGTTTCGCGTTTCAAGGTACATGCAATTCGAAAAATAGAGGGAAGGTCAAGGGAGAATACAGATGGTGGTAGGTGCTATTGATGGAGAACCAGTGATCTATACAGAAGGGTGATCTATACAGAAAATAATAAACCTTTGATCAACGATTTGCAGCGTTTTTTCCTTTGGGGTTATGTGAAGTCTATTGTGTACCAAAACAAGCCTTACAACACTCAAGAACTTAAAGAAGAAATTGCTCGAGTAGTTAGTGAAATAGACCCAGAGATGTGTGAACGAGTCTTGGTAAATTTCATCGAGAGGATCAATGCTTGCAATCGGGCTCGTGGTAGACATATGCCAGATATTGTTTTTCACACTTAATTTGCTTAATATCTGCTCTAAGTTGACATAGTTTTTTTTTTTTTTTTTTGTAAAAAAAATTGTTAGTATTAAAGTTATTGTATTATCAAATTCGGCGTAGAAAATGAAACACCCTATACTAATAGCGCTGATTCCAAGATCTGGCACTCAAATTTTCGTTGGATGCTCACACTTAGGATGATGGAACGCAGAAAACGCAACAAAATATTACTCAACTTAGGCTTGGTGGTTAATAAGTTTTAACCAAGTTTTATTTACCAGCTGAAAATCGTGATCCCGAAGTTGTGGGTGCTTTCAATTGATTTGATTCTAGGTTGAAGCACAAGTGAAGGACATGAAATTCTATTCGAACAAAGAAAAAAAATATCGCATTTGATCAGCTGAAATCATGCTCACATCCGACAGCAAACGTCTATGTGCGATGAAGCTGTGCTTTCGAGATACTCCAAGTGCAAGGTTTCCATACAACTAGCTTGACACATCGGGTTCGAGATTTGTAATAAAGGCCAGACTATAGGTGGTCTCTGGTGGTTTGTTCCCAAAATACACTTTAGCTAGATGAAAGAGACACCTGGCCTCAATACCTCTCCCTTAGATGCTTCCGAACATTCGCACGGTTCTTCAAGTGGCTTCTCACCAAATTCTGCACTGAAGGAGGAAAAGTACTTCCCTCTGATCAAAACCCCTAGAAGGCACTTCAGCTCGTCAACCCTCCCTACGTAATAAGTTTCAATCTAACAAAATTGCATAACCACGATAGGTTAATTGCCCATTTTGATTGAACAATATCAACATGAAAACCTCAGTTTCAATCTGCGTTACGCAGATGGTTTTTAGCTTCCTATTTTCTCCTCAAGGCTTCACCTCGAAACCCGAGACCGCCTGAATATTGCACCTCATCCCACTCCTTATCTTAACCTATTCAATAAGCCATAAATCTTCCCGTTAAACTTCCCCCTCCAGCCGAACACGATCCCAACAAGGGCAGAACCTCGCTTCTCCCAGGAGTTGGGAATCGATGAGCCGATCCTCCACTTCAAACCGCCATATTAACATCTTATTTACAACTCTCAGATTATTTTACGTGCAACCGCTTTCTCATTTTCTACGTCCTACAGGCCCTCCCCGAGGTGCGTCTCTTATCTGCTCCGCCCCTGGTTGGTGTAAGGTTATACATCACGGGCTTCTCTTTAGCTTTCTTATATCTCTGCGTTACCAGTTGAGAGACTTTGTATTCCTCATATTTTCCGTAATAATAAAATTTACAATAAGATTTGTGTGGAGAACGTAATGTGCAAATTTTTTAAAAATTTCTTTTAATGTTAGGAATGAGTTCCTAATGAAACAGTATACGTTTTTCGCCCTTCTGTCTTGATTTTTTGAGCTTCAATTTTAAGTCAAGAACTGTGAATCATGGAAAATTCGCTTTAGGTTTTTTTACATTAATAATGAACTTTTGGAACCAACCAAAAACGCTGCAAATCATTGCTCAAAGGTTTATTATTTTCTGTATAGATCACCCTTCTGTATAGATCACTGGTTCTCCATCAATAGCACCTACCACCATCTGTATTCTCCATTGACCCGCCCTCTCAAATTTCAGCTTCCTGCGTTCAACAGAAGAGAAAATGGCCTTGGAGCTCACTCAGCTGATCAGTGACCACTCAGGCGCCTTCAGCATTCTCCATTGACCCGCCCTCTCAAATTTCAGGTTCCTGCGTCCAACAGGAGAGAAAATGGCCTTGGAGCTCACTCAGCTGATCAGTTACCACTCAGGCGCCTTCAGCAATCTCCATTGACCCTGCCTCTCAAATTTCAGGTTCCTGCGTTCAACAGGAGAGAAAATGGCCTTGGAGCTCACTCAGCTGATCAGTGACCACTCAGGCACCTTCAGCAATCTCCATTGACCCGCCCTCTAAAATTTCAGCTTCCTGCGTTCAACAGGAGAGGAAATGGCCTTGGAGCTCACTCAGCTGATCAGTGACCACTCAGGCGACTTCAGTATTCTCCATTGACTTTTGATTATGGAAATTTGATTACTGGTTACGCAGAAGGCAAAACTGTATACAAATCGAAGAAATGAACAGCGATCGCATTTTAGTCAGAAAAAATTTCAACGGAGATTAGACCTCTTTTGCGATTCACACTCATGATTCTGTTTTATCGAAGGAAAACCTTCAAGTACTCGTAGGGACCGAACGGTTTGTCCTACAGAACTCCGGGTGGTCTCAAAAATTTTTTAAAATTCAGTACTATTTAAAATTAGTGAAAAAAACGATACCTTTATTTCGAGAGTTTTCGAGCTAGAGCACTCTTGAAAATTTCAACCCTTTATTTTCACCCCTTAGAAGTGACCTACATCAACCAAAAGCTTCGCGGCACAACTAGACCCCAAATGGAGTCCATATACCAAATTTCATCGAAATCGGTCCATGGTAACTAAGAAAAGTGCCGCGTACGGCGTACGGCGTACGGTGTACGGCGTACGGCGGACGGACGGAATTTTTTTTATTCGATTTTCGGATTCTACGTACCTTGAAACGTAAAACATCAAATTTTGAGGGGGGGTTAAAATTTTTTTTTTTCTTGCTCGATTCCAAAGGCTTATTATTGAAAATAATAAACCAAAAAGGTTTAACCCCCCCTCAAAATTTGTTGCTTTTAAGTTTCAAGGAATATAGAATCCGAAAATTGAATAATAATTTTTTTGTCCGTCCGTCGTACGCGGCACTTTCTTTAGCTCCCATTGACCGATTTTTATGAAATTTGGTATATGGGTTCCATTTGGGGTCTCGGTTAATGTCAGTCACTTCTAAGTAAGCCTAACTGATGTTTCTACTACTTAAATCAATAAATATTGAAATAGGAATAATTGGTTGTTGCACATAGTGCCGCCTTTCTGTTTCATCAAGAGCTGATGTTATCAACTCTCATAGTCGGTTCAGCGAAAAAATAAGTATTCAGCAACGTTATCCTTATTACAAAGCCTTATTTGTCCTGTTTTTACAGCTTATAATCAAGGTAGGAGTTCCCCAAGGAAATGTCTCAAGGCTGGTCTTTTCTCTGCGTTCTTTTTTTTCGGCAGGCAGGTGAGAAAATCTTTAAGATCCACAGGTGGAGTTGGATCTCGTAAGATACCTAGAAGGGTCCGCGACTTCAAGGTTATGTGGGATTCAAACCCAGTAAAAAAACACCTCCTTTTCTCCCACGTTGGATGATCAGCCTGGAACTGTTTAACACATTACTTCAGGCTGATTCCTGGGGCACTTCATCAGTTCTGGATGGCGGGACGGACCAGGTGTTCCCTTCTCTCTCTCTCTCGTTCTAACAATGTCTTCCTTGTCAGGATACTCTCTGCGTACGCTGCCACAAGACTCCAGCTCCTCTCACCTTCCAGCATCTTACTAATGACAGCTTCTGATGTTGAAATTTGGGGAGTTAACCCCAGCTCTGCTAGCAGCTGGCTTCTTTCAGCCGCCCATTTAGTGCATTTGAAAAAGGTGTGTAGCGCATCATCATCTTCTCTCTTCTGGCAATGCAGACATATTGGGACAGTTACCTTTCCCATTTTATGTAGATAGGCATAAAACATTCCATGTCCCGTGAAGAATTGTGTGAGGAAAAAGTTCAATTCTCCATGCTTCCTGTCCGTTCATTTCTGAATGTTTGGCACTAGCCGTGCGGCCCACCGTCCTCTGTATTCTTTTGTCCATATCTCTTGCCAGCTTGCCATCGTGCAATCTCTTTCTTCCTTGGCTATGCGGGACCTGTCTCCTTCATCCCTTCTGTCGAAAATCTCTCTGCGCAGTCTTGGATTGGACTGAGCGTCCACACGGTGCAATAATATCGTTATATCATCTATTTCGCTCGGTTTGGTGTAATATCGCGATGGAGGAAATTCTACTCTGGTCAATTTTGGTACATTATTTTCAATGATAAATCTTTGGAATAGACCGAGTTCCCATGGACCGATTTCGATGAAATTTGGTATATGGGCTCCATTTGGGGTTTAGTTGGGCTCCGAAGCTTTTGGTTGATGTCAGTCACTTCTAAGAGTTGAAATTCAAAATAATTGTTTTTAAGGTATTGTTTTTTCATTAGTTTAAAATAGTATTGCATTTTTAAAATTGTATGAGACCACCCACAGCTTTCAGTGGGACCAACCGTTCGGTCCCTATGAAAACTTTAGGGTTGGACTTACGATAAGTCAGAAACACGAGTGTAAATCGCATAAGAGGCCTAATTTTCGTTCAAATTTTAGCTGACCAAAATGCGATCGTTGCTCGTTTCTTCGAGTTACACTCAGTTTTGTGCCAACAACCAGTATTTCATTTACTAAGACAAAAGTATCTTACCCCTGTTTTATTCTACCCTCTATCCAGATGATCGTCATTCCTGTGAACTTTCCTGTTTTCTGTCTTCAGGGTGTCCCGCAACCAATCAGCTACAATTTAGAAAATCATTCTACAAGTAATTTGTAACAACTTTTTTTTTGTAGCTCTTTCATACACATTGTAAGTGACAGTTTAAGGAGCTTATTTGGTTTGAAAGTGTCTGATCTGTGTTTGAAGTGATAAAACCAATTTCTCCTTGAACTGATACGATTCAGCTTAACGAGCTAAATTTGCATCTGTTGTCCCCAAGAAGTTTAAATTTCACAGGGAGGATATTTAAGACTATGATTCTGAATAACAAAATGAAATCCTTCTCTATCAGCTGGGTGAGCTGATAATCATTCCATGTTTCATTGGTTTGATCCTTGATCATAGCAATACTTGACTGCATCATTCTACAATAAAAATATATCATCATGAATATTTACCACTGGCGGCTAAACAACCCCAACGGCATTTTTTTTCTTTCTTTCTTTTTTTTACTCCGCTCAAAATACGACTTTTTCTACTTTCGTGAGAATTGTATTAAGGTAGAAATGTTGCAAATTAATTAATAACAATTTATTTATTTTTCTGTATAGAATTGTAATAAAATTTATTAAAATGTATTTAATACCTTTGTAAATAAGGCTTTGTAATAACAATTTATTTATTTTTCTGTATAGAATTGTAATAAAATTTATTAAAAGGTATTTAATACCTTTGTAAATAAGGCTTTGTAATAACAATTTATTTATTTTTCTGTATAGAATTGTAATAAAATTTATTAAAAGGTATTTAATACCTTTGTAAATAAGGCTTTGTAATTCACAATAAAACGGCAGACTACACAAGAGAGGAGAATTTCTAGGAATTTGAAGTTTCGAACATATGGAACATATGGTAACAATATGAGAACAGTTACGATAAGACTGGATAAATCTGGATGATCTAAGAACCAGCAAAAAATTGTTGTACGAAAGTTGAGTGCGCTCGTATCCATGAAGTGGCTAACCGTGTATTCCAACCTTATCTGCTCTTTTATTTCCGATCAACAATAATAATTATACAAAGATTAATAATATATGTATGATATATCTTCCTCATTTTATATCTTTATATTTTTCCCATTAGGTACATTTTGTCTTAGACCTCAGTAGGTGAATGGTGAACCTGGTACACGGTTCTTCTTGGAACTGCGTTTGAAAACTCAGTATTCACCTTTCATAGTTGACTCAAGAAACGTCCACTTCGATGGTAATGACGTTCCTTTCAGTCATTCCAGGTTAAGGGTGGTCCGTGCTCTGGGTTTGGCGTAGGTCCATCCCGTCTGAGGTAAATCTGCCTGTGAGGCAGGGAACAATGGGAGTGTTAACCCGAGAGTGGAAGCGCATCCGGAGTGCTTGTGCGAGAAACGTGTGCCAGGTCTCCTTGTTCTGCAGACTGAAATTGCCCTTTCATGTTGGCGATTGAGCTTTGAATTTCATTCACAGACACACATTAGGTAGCCAACTGGTTTTGCTCAAGCTTACTATTCTGTACAAGTTGCAAGAGAACAAAGTTTATCTGTATTTGGCTGATTTCTTGATAGTGAGAAAGAAAAAACGTGATTATAGTGTTCATATTGATGTCTAGTAATCCTGTTGTAACTTTTGAATTCACTCAATTTCATTTAATTTTAATTTCTCAAGGTTTAAATAGGTTGGTTAGAAAAAATGTATTACTCAAAAACATGGTTTTTCCAACAACGCATTACGCCTCATATTTAAAAAAAAAATGGGTATGAAACACAAAGTTTTGTCGGTAAACTTCGTCACGTTTCAAGGTATACCGCTTCAGTTCAAATGCCGAATAAATTAGGCCCGGTAGCAGAGTTTTCCATCAGATTTATCAACATTTCAACTACCTTCGCATCGTGCTACTAAAACACGAACAGTATTTTGCATTCTTTCACAACGCAGGGAGCTGACGCCTTGCGCAAGTCACGACCCCCCGTCGGCAACACAATGCTTCCTTCAACGGCCGACTTCAGGTGCCGTATGAATGGCTGGTTGCAACACGACTATGTGTATACAAGATCGAACCCCCTTTCGGACCTGGTGGAACTCAGATACCGCTGAGCCCGAAAAGGAAATGCGTGGTGGCGCCACGAATAGTACAATTTGCTATTCTGTCTGTGTCCGCATACCTACCAACAGAGCAGCTCGGTGGAAGAACATAGTGACTTGACACTACCGTGTAGGATAAAACAGTAAGAACGTGGCCTTGGAATTAAAGTAACAGTTTAACGACAAAATCACAATCTTACAATAGGAAATTCGTACTGCTTGACATGTATTCACAGATTCACGAGTTGGGTTGAGGTGATTCCACTAAGAAATATTGATGCTGACACCGTCGCAAAAATTTTTTTTAATGAGTGGACAGTTACATCTGGTACATCAAAACGTGTATATACCGATCAAGGTCGTCAATTCCAGTCTGAACTATTTCACTCATTGGCAAAACAATGTGGAATCACTCTCCAGAGAACCACCCCATACCATCCTCAGGCTCAAGGAAAAATCGGGAGATTTCATCGAACCATGAAAGCAGCCATCAGTGCACACGAAAAGAGGAAGTAGAAAGAAGTTCTTCCAACAATTTTCCTGGGTATTCAGAGCTCTATCAAATTAGAAGCAAATACGTCAATCGTAGAGATGGACCAGGGGATGCCTCTCCGATTACCCGTCGATTTTTTCACGGAATCGTAAGCAGAACTAAACCAAGAAAATTTTGTAACCAAGTTGCGGCAGAAGATGAAGGAGTTGAAGCTATTGAACGTTGAAAACAAGAGCAAATTCACCCCTTTTTTCTTCAAAGATCTTAGAGATGCCACCCATGTTTTCGTAAAGGTTGATAAATTGAAACCATCTCTAGCTCACCCTTACGAAGGACCATTCAACATTGTGCAGAGGGCTGAGAAACGTTAGCCATCAAAGGAGAGAAGGTGAACATATCAATCGATCGTTTGAAGCCTATTTGATGAAAGAAGGCGAACACACAGAAGATAGACACACGGAAGACAGAAGATTACACAGAAGTACACACAGAAGAAAGAAAAGACAAAATCTGGAGGAACCGTAAGATTCCCCGATCGGTGCCGGATTCCCCAGGATTGAAGCGGATTTCAGCGATGGCTCATCGCTGGAGGGGAAGTAGCTGTAGGGTACCTACCTACATTCATTTTTTTCAGTTTTTAATTTACTCATTTAATTATTTGAACCAGTTGACCATGACATGGTCAATTTAAATTGACACATTGTGTCAATTTAAATTTGAAACAATAAAATTTTCATTCTCTTCTGGAAACTCTTGGAGTCAAGTTATTAACAATTTAAAGTTTTCTTTTATCTTATCTCAATCTTATAGGAATGGTATAGGAGAAGTTCCCCCAATACTCCACTTTCCCACTTTGCAAAGTTTTCAGTGGTAGAAAGAAAGATCAGAGATTCAGAAGGGTCTTCGAGAGAGGAGCCCCAAATTTCGAAATTCTGGATACGTAGGGACGTTTTAAATGACTCGTGTATTTACAAGATTTAGGTTTATAAACAGAACAGTAGGGTCTGAAATGAACCTTCCTACGCCAATATTAGTTTGACACTTCAGTGCAGTGAGAAGAGAAAAAGTGACTCAACAGCCAAGTTCCTCGAGATTGTCTTCGGTATTTATCTTGGCGGCTAATTGTCACTTCAAACTTCGGGGATCATTATAGTTCGAAGTTGAAACTCCAACAGGCTTTCTCAGGACTTAATCCATTATACATTAGTTAATACGGGCGTGTGTCGCGGATCTCTCATCGCGGTTCGTAACTTCCCATTGCCGGCGGGTCCACCTTCCAACTTCTGGATTTAATTAAACCCATCAGTTTGACGGCTGTCATCGATTCTGTGGAGAGAAGCGGGACTAATGGTGGAGGGTTCATGATCACTTCAGAGGGGGAGGAATTACGCAGTGTGTCTGGTTAAGGGAACTTATTAATCACAGAGTGAAAAGGAGAATAATGGGAGATTATTTTTAGTAGTATTATTCAAACTGTTTCGCATTGGTAATCATTATACTGGAAGTTCAAAACTCACTGTTTCCAACTCTCCTTTTAGGTAAGGGGAGGTAGCCGGCAAAAATGAAAAAAAAAACGCTGCAAATTATTACACAATGGTTTATTATTTGTCTATATAGATCACTCGTCTACAAAATCACCAACCATCCAATATGAAGGAAAAAATAATAAAAAATAAATAAAAAAAAAATAACAAAATAAAAAAAATCAAAAAATTTCAAAAAATAAAAAATAAAAATCACCAATCATCGATCGCATTTCGGTCAGCTCTAATTTGAACAGAGATTAGGCCTCTTTTGCAATTCACACTAGGGTTTTGATTTATATATATATGTTTCAATATAAACCCTTAAATTTTCGTAGGGAGCGAACGGTTTGTCCTACAGAGCTCCGCGTGGTCTCAAAAAATTTTTAAAATTCTATAGAATCTTAAATTGAAGGAAAAACAATACCTTTATATCAAAATTGTTTGAGTTAGGGCGTTTTCAGAATTTTAAAGTTGATTTTGGAACCCTTAGAAGTGACCTACATCAACCAAAAGCTTCGGGGCACAACTAGACCCCAAATGGAGCCTACATACCAAATTTCATCAAAATCGGTCAATGCTAAGTGGCAAAAGTGCCGCGTACGGCGGACGGCGTACGGCGGACGGCGGACGGCGTACGGCGTACGTCGTACGGCGGACGGACGGCCAAATTTTTATTCGATTTTTGGATTCTACGTACCTTGAAACGTAAACCATCAAATTTTGAGGGGGTGTTAAAAATTTTTCTTTCTTGGTCGATTCCAAAGGTTATTATTGAAAATAATAAACCAAAACGCTGCAAATTATTACACAATGGTTTATTATTTCTCTACATAGATCACTCGTCTACAAAATCACCAACCATCCAATATGAAAAAAAAAAAAAAATCAAAAAAAAAAAAAACAAAATCACCAACCATCGATCGCATTTCGGTCAGCTCTAATTTGAACGGAGATTAGGCCTCTTTTGCGGTTCACACTCGTGTTTTGATTTATTTATATATATATTTTTCAATATAAACCGTTAAATTTTCGTAGGGAGCGAACGGTTTGTCCTACAGAGCTCCGCGTGGTCTCAAAAAATTCTAAAAATTCTATAGAATCTTAAATTGAAGGAAAAACAATACCTTTATATCGAAATTTTTTGAGTTAGGGCGTTTTCAAAATTTCAAAATTGATTTTGGAACCCTTAGAAGTGACCTACATCAACCAAAAGCTTCGGGGCACAACTAGACCCAAAATGGAGCCTACATACCAAATTTCATCAAAATCGGTCAATGCTAAGTGGCAAAAGTGCCGCGTACGGCGTACGGCGGACGGACGGCCAAATTTTTATTCGATTTTTGGATTCTACGTACCTTGAAACGTAAACCATCAAATTTTGAGGGGTTGAAATTCTTTTTTTCTTGATCGATTCCAAAGGTTCATCATTGAAAATAATAAACCAAAATCGATTTGGTGGCTCGAAAAAGTAAGCTCTGTGGGACTTGAAGCTGAATTCTAACCCTATGTGTAGGACAAACGTCCGCTGATGGCGCCAAAAGAGACATGATTCTCTTCCTATAATCTCAAGAACGAGCCAAGTTGAACTACTATAAAATATATTAAGCCGAGGACGTTTCCGTGGCAGTCAAAATACTGAGCACATTGCAGCGTCATAAAAATAACAGGGAATGGATCACAAAAGAAACTCAATACCTAACGAGCCTATTTACAATTTCATAACTTACTGATTGGTACTAATTCGAGAAGTAATAACTGAATCTTGCATAACAAGCTTAATAACGGCCGTTCTTAAGAACGTCATCCTCCTCTCAGCAGGTGAGCAAAAACATCTGAGCTCGAAATAAAGGGTTTCACCAGCGTCGGGATATAAGTTTTCATTAGGGCTCCTCTAAAGTCGTTGATAAACGGGATATTTCAAGATGTGGCGCGCGATAAATTGCGAGTTATAAACCTCCTCGCCTTTATTCCTCATTCACTTCATCAACTCCAGGAAAATTCCCTCTAGTTTCCTCCGGGAGTAAAAATTGAACCTGTCGGCGAAGCTATCGAATTTCAGGAGAATCAATCTCAGAAAACGAGGCGCTCAGAAGTGACCCAGTTCTGATACACGAACTACCTTTTCGATGTCAGGCCAACAATGTGTCCCTACTTTTATCTTTAGATTCGTTTTTCTAGCTTCAATAATCTAAAAATCTGCTACAAACGAGAAAAAACTGTTTGTTCATTCGTTCTCCAATTTTGATTGGTGCATCGATTTGGACAGGATTTCTGGCAAAACGATGTTGATTTCCCTGGTGCTTATAATATAAGCATATTATGCCATAGTAGCTGTGTCCATTTTCGTTGTGAAATCGTCCTTCCTTCGTGACATCATAAGACCTGGCAAAGATTGGGGTTATTTCAATACTGAATCAAACTCGACCGTATCTGTTGTGAATATGACTATTGCGATAAATTTAAATAAACTGGAATTGCCACTTTGTCAATAAGACTTACAGAATCTACAAGAATTACACGTTGGTGAGTTGAATTTGGAAAATATGTGACAGTATTGGAACTACTCTTGACGGAATAACTCCAGTACTCCAGTGGGTTACAAGGAAAATTTTCCCAGTTTACCTTGAGTCTATAGAGATGATTGGCTATTTGGTCTACTAAAACCACGATACTTACCAGGAAAGGTAAAAGTTCCCCAGGTATTTTCCTAAGGTTTTTAAATTTATTATGAGCGAAGAGAGGTTTTGGGAGAAAAGAGCTCTAGGCAGTTTGAAGTACAATGGCATGTTATGTTATAAAAATGTATCACTTATAAATTACTTATATACCCCTAATATATAACTAATAACCTATTACACGGGCATATTCTGTTTCATCTCAACATGGCCCTATAAATATATAGCCGGAGCCTAGGTACTCTCTCTCCTCGATGTTTGTTACCCGTTAGGAACTTTGGAGAGAAGGTAGGTAAGTAGTTGGAGTTTTTGACACGTCGCTGGAGTCACAGTATTATCCACCAAGTTACAAGAAAAAAAACCAGAATAAGTCAAGAAATTTTCCAAAATTTCGCACTAAAGGTCAGATATGGTCTCCGTCTTTTGGCGAGAACTCCATGGCATTTGCATGTGAGGAAATAACATAATTGCAAGAAACATTCATATGGATCAGCCATACAGATTCGTTATATTATAATCAAAAACGGTGGTGTTGTGTATATGATTTAACAAATTTTCAAGGGAAATGAAGCTATTGCAATGGCCTCAAAATTTCTAGAATGGACTTTTTTGAAAAATTGTTCGACTGAAATCCGTTTTGGAACATTCTGAAACGATCCCTGAAGTTTTTCCGGACCGGAAATTGGACAACCTAAGGGGTCCAAATTTCAAAAATAGTCCCAAAAACGGGTTTTTCCTGGTTTTTGTGGTTATTACCTTCACAATCATATATTAGGTACTAATTATATGTTTGTCGTACCCAGAAATGAAGTAACCGTGTGGGTACTCTATGAGTTCGTGGAGACGAGTAGAACATGAATATGGACTCCTAAGATCTTCAAAGTATACCCGGTGCATAGAGTACCTATGTTGGTATGGTATACTAAAAATCGAAAAAAAGAATACTACAAAAAACTTTCTAAAAGCAATTACAACATCATTGTTTCTTTTCTTGATCATACCTTCAACTGACAGATTTCTTTGAAAATTCGCTCATTAATTCATGCTGCATGAATGGACCTTTTGTATCGTTTTAATTCCACACGAATTGGGATGAACCCTTCATTTCGGTCTCGAAGTTGGCTCAACTTGATAGGGTTTTTTCTCTTAATTATTCACTAATTCATCTAATTTTAATCAGAGTTTTTTGGATCAATGACAGAAAGAACGAGCGAATGTACATCAAGAACAGATTTTGTTTTAGTTCTCGTCTTCGTGTGAAAGGCAGGATTTTAATACCACAATCATCAACGGAACTCGTTTCGCGTTATAGACTTTGTTTTATGATGTTCCGAACGGAGTTTCAGCTTCCTACGTAAAACGGAATGTGAAGTCCAGAAAGCAATTAGAGAACTGTCAAAATAAACTGCACAACTGAGTATAAATATTAATATCCGCGCTCGAGAGAAAGACCAGGAGTGTCGGATGAAATTCACGACCAAGAGCCTTTGAATAATTCTGTTCGAGGCTCGGAACACGGGATGCAAGGAAGATATAAATTTCCGTTGGAAGCAGAACCGAGTGTTGAGCCATTGAACGAATGTCTCCCTTCTATCAATAAATGACGCCTCGAGGCGGTGGCAACATGAATACGGCTCCCTTTCGTTTTTAAGTGGATGCTAATGGTTTTACTGGACTACCGACTGTTCACGCCAACGTAGTGGCATATTCCCTTTAGAGCACAATACTCAATGAAGGGCGATTGTTTTTTCTGAAGTGAACGAGTAACCGAGCTTTTGATACGAAATGTGAGCTACGATTCGTTTTGAAGGCCTACAAATGTTCCCACGCGAGTGCACTGGCAAACTCCCCTCTTTATGGATTGTTTTAAGCGTTATTTCGTCCAAAATTAAATGTGAAAGACCCACATGTGGTTTGGACAATCAATTTTGAAAGGCCCTGCAATTTAGGTATCCTATGAAATTAACAATTTGAAAAAATACTCAAATTCCTGTAAATGCATCAATGCAAAGGGCAATCTACTAATAAATCATAAAACGTGGAAAGCCGAATCAAAATATCTTCCTCTCAACCTACCATGCTCATAAAAAGAAGGGACAAACACTATAATTGTGAATTTATCACGAAAAATGCTGCAAATTACAACACTTTGTTTATTATTTCCTGTGTAAATCAGCCTTCTCCAGAGAGGGCTAGAAATCAAATTTAATAAGACAGGAACGACTCACCTCCAATAATATCGTTGTTCGAGGGTGATTGATAACCACCACCTGTTTGTCGATTGTAGGGTAGCGTATGACAGTGTGAGAAGACATGACCTCTATGTAGCCCTGCTTAACATGGGGGTGCCCTCAAAGCTCGTTAAGCTCGTCCAACTGACTATGAAATCAGTGCAATGCTAAGTCAGAGTAGATGGCGATCTCCCAGACCAATTCCAAACGCACCAGGGTCTCAGGCAGGGTGATAGCTTGGCTCGTCAGCTTTTCAATTTTGCATTGAAGTGGGCAGTGAGGGAATCGGGTATCCAAGTGGGCTGGACCATCTTCAATCGCTCTTCGCAAATATTGGGATATTCAGATCACATAGATGTAGTCGGAAGAAATTTTAATGCTCTGAGCTCAGCATTCTCCAAATTGAGAGCAGCGGCGGCGAGGATGGGACTGGCGGTGAACCAGTCCAAGACAAAGTATATGGTGACGAGCCACCAAGAAAGGCCTCCGGACCGGATCCAGGCGGATGGATGCTCCTTTGGAAGAGTCAAGGAGTTTGTCTACCTTGGCTCCTTGGTAACCAAAAACAGCAATGCAGAATGAATGCAGAAATTCAAAGGAGAGTCATAGCAGCCAACAAAATATGTATTTGTATAGCATTTAATGCTACTTTGGTCCGGTCCGGCATATGAAGAGTAGGATCCTGTCGCGAGCAACAAAACTCCGTTTGTATTAAACGCTAATCAGTCCAGCGCTCACTTATGGTTCTGAAATGTGGACACTCTCAGAAAAACCAACTTCTCCGATTCGAAAGGAAAATTTCAAGAAGGATTTTCGGAGCAATATTCGATTCTGATGAGGTCGCCTGGCGTATAAGGACAAACGTGGAAATCAGGGATGTGAATGACGACAGAGATTTAGTCCATTATATTAAGATTGGTCGCCTTCGGTGGGCGGGTCACCTTGCCGGAATGAGCCCTAATTCTGTTCCTAGGAGGCTCATAGAAGAGGAAATATATTCCACTCGACGACGGTGGCGCACTAGACTGCGCTGGGTGGACGGTGTGAGCACATGCACATGCAATGCTGGGAGTGCGTGATTGGAGAGCGGCTGCACAACGACGAGATGACTGGCGGGCTTCACTTGGGCGGCCTTGACCTCTCGCGGGCTGTTGAGCCATCAAAGAAGAAGAAGAGGGTGATTGAAACTGATTTTTAATAAAAAAGCTTTCTGCACGTAATCTGCTAACATTTTATCGGAGATTTTTTCTATTCCCATCAGTGAACATTAGCGATTCGCTCTCGTATTTCTGATTTTATCTAATTTTCTTCCAACCCTTACGCCCTTATAGGAAGCAAACAGTCGGTCCTATAGAGCTCCGGACAGTATTATTTTTTAAAAATTGCAACGCCTTACTATTCAAAGTTTTCGAGCTGTAGTTTTGATAACGTCAATCCTCATGTTTTACCCTTTATGAGTAATTGACATTAACCATTAACCAATTAATTGACCAAGCTACCAAGGTAGCTTTTGGGACAATTGACCCCAAATGGAGCCTTTTAACCAAATTTCATCAATTTTTGTACTTTTCCCGATTTTTGGGCTCAACGTCTTCTTCAAACGTAAAACAGCAAATTTTGAAGGGGAGGTTTTGAAAATGTGTTTTTCTTTCTCGATTCCAAAAGTACATTACTAAAAAGTTTCAGGTTTTTATAATTTGTTGAACCAAAAAAAAAGTACTGATAAATTATGGAGTGCTGACACACATAATTATCCAAAATTTCTAACAAACCAATCTGAATTTTTATGAATTTCTTCGTTGCAAAAGAAACCCACGTCATTGCCATATCTGGAGCGCATTTATAAACAAACATTTCAAAACTGTAAATCCGAGGTAAATCTGCGAGAAGATGGTTGCGGTTTCTACTTCTCAAAGCGTCTGATATCAACTGCAAACAGCTTTCTATTAAAGTTTGAAACTAGTTCCTGCACAGGCCACCAACCGTTAGTTTAAATACCCTCTTACCTTCCTCAAAGTTTTGCTTGCTCCAACCAAGTTACCCTTCAGAAACAGTTAGCGATTGAACTTTCATAAGACCAATCGAAAGGATCTCGGAGTCTGCACTAAGCTGTTGGGGATTCATGGAATAATATTATACCGCTCCACGGAGGTTACCCGCGTCCTCGTCTGATTTCACTGCGTTGGGAAGCATCTTTTGCTTCGCTGGATTCTTCAAGTGGAATAATATTGGGTCCACCCTGGGTTTCAGTTTAGATTGCGCAGTTTGTAACATCGATTCGGAAGAAGTTATTTGCTCTGCTTGACGTTCAAGCAATGAAAATCTCAATCGATTTTCGCGGAAGTCGAACAAAAATTAAAATTACATAACGAATCGTATCAATGAAGATGGATTCGTGATATATCGAGGGCGTCAGAGCAACACCCCACAACGTCATTTTGACAACTTTTCAGGAGAGCCAAAAAACCACTTCCCAATGATTTGCTGCTCTCAATTTCACGCAATATAATTATACTTGAGCTCTCTAGATTCAGAGAACCTTCCTCTATGGACTTACAAGAGAATATTAAGAAAAAACCTTGTTTTTCTAAAAAATGAGACGTTATGGGGTATTGACCGTCAGAGCTGTGACAATATGGGGTGTTGCTCAATTGAAATTTTGCAGCATTTAATTTACTGAAATATTTCAGAATGTCCGTAAGGACTGTTCTTGCTGCAGAAATATTAAATTCTTCTATTTTTTTAGTTACAATGATTACCAAGGAGTACTTTTTTTTATAGAGTAGGAGGTCTTAATTCTGTACCTCAGAGGTCAACTATCGTATGTCCAAAATTCTCGTTTTCGAGATTTTTGTTTTGTATGTGCATTCTTTCTATTGTATTTTGTATTCTATTGTATTGGTAGGCATAAACAGATTCTACAGAATTAATTTGAGCATGATAAAGTCATCAGAATGGGCCATAGGGATCAAAATAGGTGTGCCCACAACTTCTTTTGGCTCTGCTGTAAAATCGCCAAAATGTCACTTACGATAATCGACCTCTGAGGTACAGAATTGAGCTAATATACAAACTCTTTCCACTGCGACCAACAAGACCTAATGTGGAGTGCATCCAGGCTGTGTAAGCCCTTTACTGTTTACTGAACACCCCTTCTCCCCACTTTTTGGCAAAGCAGAGAAGATCGGTGTATGCCACCTTAGAGATGGTGTCAGGAGCTAAGCCATCACTTTCGAAGATTGTGTATCTAGCTCGACCCTGTGCCAGATGATGTGTTCGGCATCTTCCGTTTCCATGTCACAGAAGCGGCAGATGTCCGTAGTTAGTTTGCCTATCTTCTTCAAGTGATAGCGAAGTGGGCAGTGACCTGTTAGCAGACTCACAAGTATTCTGAAATCCATCTTAGGCATAGCTATAAGTTCTTTAGCCCGTTTCTTAGAGAACGTCACAAATAGTTTTGCCTGTCTCAGGCCTGGGAGGTTCTGCCAGTATTCTACTCGCTCATTCCTTTCCCAGTTGTTAACCACATTCCGTAAGCAGCTTTTGGTGGTTCCCAGGAATGGTTCCGGCCCAATTGGCAGGGACTCTGAGCCTCTCTTCGCAAGACGATCAGCAGTTTCATTACCCTCATGACCCTCATGTCCAGGAATCCAGAGTAGGGTGACGTGGTTGTCCTGGGCCACAGTTTTAAGGGTATTCAGGCATTCCCAGACCAGCTTTGAGGTTATAGTGTATGAAGCAATGGCCTTCAGGGCAGCCTGACTGTCTGACAAAATGTGCACTTTGGATCTGTTGATATGCTTGTTCAGCATTTCTTCAGTGCACAGTTGAATTGCATGGACCTCTGCCTGAAAGATTGTGGCATTCGTCCCGAGAGACTATATAAGGCTGGCCGAAGGGCCTTTAATGCCTATGCCAGATCTTCCTCACATGACTGATCTATCTGTATACCACACAAGAGAGCCCGGTGCAAGGTTGGGCACCCCCTTCTTCCAGTGGTCTCTATCATTAATGACCACTGTTTAGACTGAGTAGGGGCGTTTATAAATAATAAAACTAACCAATTAACTCAAGTCTGAATAAGTTTATTTTGAAAAATAAAAAATAAAAGGACCAAACTATGGATCCAAAATCTTCGAGAAAAGATAAATCCTTCTATCCTACTTAGGAGCTCCTTTGAAAGACAAAAGTAAATTCTTAATCTACGGACAACCAAAAAACTATGAATTTGTATTTTTTTACGTCCCGGAAAAAAGTTCTTTCGAAAGGCCGATAAATGAGAAAAAAAAAGGTAAAATAAAATGACCGACCGATTCTTGTGGATCAGGGCAGCTACTCGTCGAGACGACACCCAGGCCTTCCGGTGGAGGAGTCCTTCCCACGGAGAATACGATGGTAGGTATTGAATCGACTCGGCAGACACGTTGCTGCTTCCTGACGAAGAGAGCTGAAAGCAGAAGTGTGGTGAGCGCCATGTGATCCAACATTTTGATAGGCTGCGGGGGGTTAATCGGTCGTAGTACTTACATCGATCGACGATTGTACAGAAGGATGAAGGAGCCAGTCGCCTGATGCGGAATCCAAGGAAAAAATGCAGGATGAGAATGCTGGTGATCTCAACCAGATCGACAGTAGGTAGATGGCGAACGATTTAAATTGGCTTGAGGGAGCTGTGGCCTTTGACGATGGAATACAGAGACTGCGGGAGACCTGTAGGCGCCAGCAAGCGTCGACGCGAGGAAGCAAGGGTAGGGAAGGCCTCATTGGGTGTTTGGAGATAACAAAGTTTCACTCGATTTCACTGGGTCACTAGGTTCACTGGTGGTCACTCTTAAAAAATAAATAGAGTAGGTAGCTTACCTATCAGTTGTCTTAACATAAACCGCCCGCCAAATTTGGGCACATTCAAATTTGAGAATGATCATTATTAGGATAGGAAGGATTTGATAAGGGAAGCAATGGCACAACCTTAACCACTGGACGCTTTTAGCTACACGATGGAGTCTGTATGGTTACCACCCGGACGACGCCGTCTTCTCCAGGATGAGTTGCAGTGATCCTTGCAAGAGGCCAATGTAGAACGGGAGTGTTGGGGTCCTTCAACAGAACAAGTTGTCCAACCTCGAGGTTTGGTGAAGACTTGGTCCACTTTACCCTGGACTGCAGAGTAGACAAATACTCAATACGCCATCGCTGCCAAAACTGTTGAGACATGCGAGTCACAAGTTGCCATCTATCCAATGTGTTCAACTTCTCGTCGAGTAAGGAAGGTTCGGGATGAGCTAGAATGCGAGTTCCAATCAGGAAATGTCCTGGAGATAAATAATCACACTCCAGCGGATCGGACGACAACGGGCAAAGGGGACGTGAGTTAAGAACTGCCTCACATTTGGCGAATAACGTACATAATTCTTCATACGTCAGAGGGGAATCACCAGATGCGCGTCGTATGAGTCTCTTGGCCGACTTCACGCCTGCCTCCCATATACCTCCGAAGTGAGGGGCAGCAGGAGGATTGAAGCGCCAAAGAACACCCTTGCTCACCGAAAAGTCAGATAACTCTTGCTGAGTGTGAGAATCTTGGAACCATTTCCAAAGTGACTTCAAATGGGAGCTTGCTGATACGAAATTAGTACCACAATCTGACACAATTTCTGAAGGGAGTCCTCTTCTTGATGTAAATCTTTCAAAGCTCGCCATGAATGCTTTGGTCGAGAGACTGGTGACTGGCTCCAAATGAATGGCTTTAGTGGCCATACATATAAATAAACACATGTAGACTTTGGAAGTTGCTGCCTTGCGTCGAAGAGATTCTCGGAGGACGAATGGACCGGCAAAATCAGTACCTACCTTCATGAAGGCACGTTCACCTTTGAGGCGAAAAGCAGGAAGATTTGCCATTTGAGGCGTAATATGCTGGGCCTTCAGCTTGTAGCACTTGATACATTGGAAAGTGCGTTGTTGAGCAAGTTTCCGTAATGAAGGTATCCAGAACCGGGTTTGCACTAATGCCTGAAGAAGGGATGGTCCAGGATGCAAATATGACCGGTGATAGTGGTCCAAAATCAAGACAGCAAGATGACTATTGTTGGGTAACAAGATAGGATGTTTATGGTTGTACGGAAGGCTTGCATGGTAAAGCCTTCCGCCCGCCCTGAGTATGCCCGCGCTGTCCCAAAATGGGTTGAGTTTGGCAAAACGAACCATAACTTCATCTTGAGACCTGTCTTTGAAAAAATAAGCGGTCTGTGTATGTTTCACACAGATACACAGGGCATTGTCATATTCGGACAATTTAATATTTCCTCCATGCTTGTTAGTTGGATTCCTGACATTATGAGATATACGAAGTATTCGTGCCACCACTCGAAGTAATTTATTGAAGGATGAAAACCTTTTGATCAGTTCGACAACGAACGATGAATCAGCCGAGGATACCAGCAATGCTAGGGTAGTCTTCAATTCAGGCAATGTCACATGATCCATTGAGACATTTAGGCTTGGCCAATCATTCTCGGGTTTTGTTAACCACGGGGGGCCTGACCACCAAAGGGGATGGTTTACCAGATCTGGAGGATTCAAACCTCTGGATCCACAGTCACTTGGGTTGTCCTCAGATAGCACGTGACGCCAGCACGATGTTGGAATCACAGTGGTAATTTCCGCAACTCGATTGGCTACAAAAATTTTCAATTGATGTGGAGGAGTCCGTAGCCAGCCCAATACTATTGTGGAATCCGTGAAAAATCTTGACTCGATTTGTGACTGATCAGAAATAATGTTCAAAAAACTCGAGATGGATTTGTACAACTTTGACAACAGATATGCACCGCATAATTCCAAACGAGGAACCGATACAGTTTTCAGTGGAGCTAGTTTTGTTCTCGCAGTCAACAAATGTACTTGTACAGTTGAGTTTCTGATAATCCGTAGGTATAATGTTGCACAATAGGATTTCATAGATGCATCGGAAAATCCAATGACTTGGTATGCGTATGGTTTCTCAAAGCCTACAAAACGAGGTATCTGAATTACAGACAGCATCTCAATATTGTCGATAGACGATTGCCATTGAGATTTGAGTTGGGACGTGATCGGATCATCCCAATCTAATCCCAACTTCCAAAGTTCTTGTATGAACCCTTTAAGAAGTACAACGTATGGCGATAAAAATCCAAGTGGATCATATATTTTGGCCACGAATGACAAAATCCCACGTTTGGTGAATACTAGAGTTCGATTTTCAAGTTTAAATTGAAAACAATCTTGCGAAGGGTTCCACTGGAGACCAAGGATTTTCAAACTGACGTCATCTTCGGGCGAAATAGTAATTGGATGGGAGTTATGATGATGTTCGGGAATCATCTGCAAAATCTGAGGACAATTGCTAGCCCATTTACTGAGAGAAAAATTTCCCTTTTTCAACAATTCAATGAGTTCATGTTGAAGTTCGAGTGCTTCTGCAACTGTAGCTGCTCCTGTAGCCATGTCATCAATGTAGATGTCTCTTTCTAAACAGCGCGAAGCTAATGGAAAATTGGATCCTTCATCGCTGTTCAATTGCTTGATAACTCGTAAAGCTAAGTACGGTGAACATGATAAACCGTAAGTTACAGTCTGTAACTGAAAAATTTTCATAGCTTCAGAAATATCGTATCTCCAGTAAATGCACTGGAAGGCACAATCATTTGGATGTACCCAAATATTGCGATACATCTTTACAATATCCGTAACGAAAACTATTCGATGTGCTCTGAAATTCAACAGAATATTACGGATATCTGTTTGTAATTTGGGACCAACAAATAGGTGATCATTTAGCGATCCATTCATGGTTTTTGCTGACCCATCAAAGACGACTCGAATTTTATTTTGAAATCCATCACTTTTAAAGACACCATGATGAGGAAGTATATACTTCGGCTCAGACTCTATTTTGCTCATGTGGCTCAAATGCTCATAGTCACGCATGAACTCAACATACTTGGAACGAAACGATGGGTTTTTAAGCAGTTTGTCCTCTAAATTGTGAAAACGTCTCAACGCAGTAGGATTACGATTTCCGAAATTCGGAATTTCATTTTTGAATGGAAGGTGAACTACATAGCTTCCATCAGCTCTTCGGTAGTGAGTTTGCTGAAAATGGACTTCACACGCTGACTCATCAGGACTCAACAACGCATCATGAGAAGGAGTAGGTTCTTCGAGTTCCCAGAATTTTTGGAGATCAAGAGTTACATCTTCATTTGACGAAGCGACGAGTAACGCAGTGCCTTTGTTATGAGAAGTGTCCGAAGTCAAAAATTTCCCAATGACGACATGCCCAAAAACTGTTGGGAACAATTTAGGAAGATCCGGACGCACGACAATAGGAGCACCTGTCCATATATCAGCAAATAGGTCACACCCCAAAAGAAAGTCTATTGGACCTGATTCGAAAAATTTCGGATCTGCGAGCGAGAATGGAAGATAATGACGCCACATATCGTAAGAAAGAGTTGTCGTAGGTAGAAAGGATGTAATTTCCTTAACTACGAGAGCGTTTGTAGTTAAATTAGGACTTGACCTTGATTGGGGTTTGATTACGCATGAAACTTCTCCTTTCGAACCGGTGAATGATGTCTGACCGATACCTGAGATCCTGCGATTACCTTGTAGGACATTGAGACCCAATCTTTGAGTACATCTTTGAGTCATGAATGAATAGTGACTCGCGGAATCTATAACAAGTCTAATCTGTTGAAATTGCCCTCGAGAATCCTGGACTTCGGCAACAACAGTACCCATTAATATTTGTGAGGGCTGATAGGAAACAGAATGCATCGAAGTTCCGGAAGAAGGTAAACCAGACCTGTCAGAACTAGAAGATGTAGAAATAGAATTAGTGACCTCGGCATTGATGGACTGATGAGATAAGCACAGCAAAGAGTTATGCTTCAATTTACAATATTTGCATGTCCATTGTGAACCACAAGATTTGGTATTATGAAGAGGTGATAAACAATTTTTACACCCTTTCCAATGTTTCAACCATTGGAAACGTTGACGCGTATCCGCATTGAGAAACATTTTACAATTTGAAATTGATTTGCAATTTTGCTTGCAAATAAAACAAGTCAAAGTAGACTTAGAATAGCCATCACCATTATTAGCTATTAGCGAAAGTTTGGGTTTGGTTTTATTACCATAGGCATTCATTCTGTTTGGAGTATGGCCCTTTAATGGATTTTCCGAATTTTGATCAAAATTGATATGTCCGTCGGCTAGCTCCAATGCCATACATTTCTCACGAATAAACTTGGTAAGCATGTCATGAGACGGAAAATCAACGTTTTTATGGGCCAACTCAAATTGTTCACGAGTTTTGCGATCAAGACCACGACTGGCAAGATGAAATAGCACAAACGAGGCTTCATCCGCAATATTAAGCAGCTTGAAAGCAGCTAAGTTGTCTCCTACTGTACTCAAAAACGATTTGAGAGTAGCGATTGTCTGGTTTCCGGACGTGGGCTTATAATCAAGTACCTGATTGAGATAAGCCGAAGCAAGCATGCGCTTACAATCATAAAATTTCTCGAGAGCTTCCCAAGCAACTGGATAATTATTTGCCTCGAGGGGTAAGTGATTTATGACCGTAGCAGCAGGTCCAGAAAGTGCCATTTTCAAATAATGAAATTTTTTAATCGGAGGTAGAGCATCTTCTCTATGGATCATCGAGAGGAACGTGTCACGAAATTTTGGCCAATTTAAAAGTTTTCCATCAAACTTGGGCACGTCGATCCTAGGTAACTCTACTCGTGATTCATTGGAGATCGTGTAATTCAACGCAGGTGAAGAAATGTGCGCAGATGATGACGAGCTGAGTGGAACTTGAATAATTTCAAAATTTGTATGAATTTGATAATAACATTTTCGTGTCCCCTGCATGTTTGAAACATCAGCGTCAACAGGAAACGACGAAGTCATTTTATGAATGTCATAAATAACTACAAGTTCATCGTAAGCTGACTCGTATTGCGTGAAGTACCTATCCAACGATTTGAAGGCGCCTCTAAATGCATTAACGTTTTGCGGATCCGACAGAGCTAATTTACTCATGTCGTAAATATGTTTAATCTGCCCAACACTTGTTTTCATTGTTCTTTGAAGAGAAGCAACCCGTTGAATCGTTTCCGCGTCCATGTTGTAAATGAAAATTGTTCATTCACAATATACCAACAATGGTTAGGTGACCAGACAGTATGAAAAAAAAGGAATATTTTCGGGAAATGGAAATATGGTTCAAACTTGATGAAATAATAAAGATGAATGATCATGCAAGTGAGATAATGCTACGAAATACGTAGTATGTAGTGTTAAGACAACTGAGTACAACAAATAATGTGTGTACCTATTGATTGCAATATCAAAATTGCCAACACGAAATAAGTAGGTACCTATGTGGAATACCTACCGAAATATTTATCAAGATCAAATGACCCAATTAATGACAAAATTTCGAGGATAATAGTTTCCAAAACTTATGGAAAAATCATAAATTACGTACCTATGTAGAAATTCAAAAAAATCAATTTTGGTTGAACAATCAAACCACGCTCTGCTACCAGTGTTTAGACTGAGTAGGGGCGTTTATAAATAATAAAACTAACCAATTAACTCAAGTCTGAATAAGTTTATTTTGAAAAATAAAAAATAAAAGGACCAAACAATGGATCCAAAATCTTCGAGAAAAGATAAATCCTTCTATCCTACTTAGGAGCTCCTTTGAAAGACAAAAGTAAATTCTTAATCTACGGACAACCAAAAAACTATGAATTTGTATTTTTTTACGTCCCGGAAAAAAGTTCTTTCGAAAGGCCGATAAATGAGAAAAAAAAAGGTAAAATAAAATGACCGACCGATTCTTGTGGATCAGGGCAGCTACTCGTCGAGACGACACCCAGGCCTTCCGGTGGAGGAGTCCTTCCCACGGAGAATACGATGGTAGGTATTGAATCGACTCGGCAGACACGTTGCTGCTTCCTGACGAAGAGAGCTGAAAGCAGAAGTGTGGTGAGCGCCATGTGATCCAACATTTTGATAGGCTGCGGGGGGTTAATCGGTCGTAGTACTTACATCGATCGACGATTGTACAGAAGGATGAAGGAGCCAGTCGCCTGATGCGGAATCCAAGGAAAAAATGCAGGATGAGAATGCTGGTGATCTCAACCAGATCGACAGTAGGTAGATGGCGAACGATTTAAATTGGCTTGAGGGAGCTGTGGCCTTTGACGATGGAATACAGAGACTGCGGGAGACCTGTAGGCGCCAGCAAGCGTCGACGCGAGGAAGCAAGGGTAGGGAAGGCCTCATTGGGTGTTTGGAGATAACAAAGTTTCACTCGATTTCACTGGGTCACTAGGTTCACTGGTGGTCACTCTTAAAAAATAAATAGAGTAGGTAGCTTACCTATCAGTTGTCTTAACAACCACATTGAAAGGTATTTCAAAGTTTTGTTTTTCTATCATAAGATCAGAGACTGTCAGAGCCATCCCACCTTCATGTTTCTCAAGAATTTTGTGGTGGTTGGCCCTGGATCCAAGTCTTATGTATCCTAGCCGTAGCAGCCTTGAAGCCCCTAGGAAGGCCACTGAAATATTTCAGAATGTCCTTAAGGACTGTTCTTGCTGCAGAAATATTAAATTCTTTCATTTTTTAGTTACAATGATTACTAAGGAGTACTTAGGATAACATTTAAAAGAAGACACATTTTCCACGTAAATAAATGAACATCTTTATTTTAGTTAACCAACACGTTGGAGGGGTGATCCCTCTTTTTCCTTTTGGTTCGTTCTTCCATAGAAAAAGATCTATTGATAAACACAATATAGTTAAATTTAACAGGAACAAACAACAACACTTGAACAGTCTTCGATAAATTCAACAATTCATCTTCCGATAGGTACCATCTCGTCCAAACCACTGCACTCATCCTAATTCTCTTCATCTTCCGAACTAGGGAAGTATTCACTTGATGTGTCAACTATATCCATCTCGTTCTTTTCTGAGAAAGCAGAGAAGAATCCATAGTTGTTAGTCTGAGCCTCCCACTAAAATTATAAAATAATGTAACATGCTTCTGCCATTTACTTTCAACTTCATTTGTATTGGTAAGTAACCAGATAATTTTTTCAGCCATCAAGTTCCTAGGCTAAGCTAAGAAAAGGTCTGCCAAATGGGTGTGGCACATAGCTTCCTTCTATCCATCACACAATTTATAGATTTAAGAAAGATTTTATAGTAAGGTATGGATGAATGTATAGGTTTAACAAAAATTTGTTGTGGTTGATTCCGTAGGTTCATTTTTGAAAATAATTAACCAAAACTTGTTTTGGAAACGACAATTTTGTTAAATAATTATTGTTGGAGCGTTCTTAAGGGTAGAGGGTAGGTATCTACCCACCAAGTTTTGGTTCAGAAACACAGGAATAACTCAGTAAGTCTGATGAATATTCAAAACCAAGCAGGCAGTTATTCCAGAATGCAAAATAAGCATGCAATAATTTTCAATAAAAACCAAAGTCTTTCTCTGTCGCAAAGTCTCTCTGTGTCAAGTTTTTCAGTAACCTTATCTGTAAAACAATACCCCAAAACGTCATAAGCTAGTTGTGTCAACTCCCCACTTTGTCATAGTGCTTTATTTTATCAAGAAATCATCGCAAAAATGGACCGATTTTAATAATTAAGTTGATTAATATTGAAAGAAACTATCCAAGTTCTCTTGGAAACAACAAGAAAGCAATAAGTCATGCGAAAAATGAAGAAAACTTACCTTAAATAACAGCCGTGTGACGCGGTTGTCAATCCTCACGAAAACACCTGACTGAACTGACGTTGTGGGGTATTACTGACGTCTTGACGATATGGGGTATTCACTTGGGAGCGATTTACGCGTTACCTACCGATTTTTAAATTAAACTACTTAGTGCGATCAGTAGCCACGAGATAGCCACGTCCAATGGTGTATCTAACTCATTTTCGCCAAAATTGACGATGTGGGGTGTTGCTCTGACGCCCTCGATATGACATCAAAATTGTGTTATTCGTATACATGGTGTTTCATAAGTAACGTGAAAATCAAAAAAAAACTTGTCGAAGTAACCTCCCCTTATTTTTGGTTTATTATTTTCAATAATAAGCCTTTGGAATCGAGCAAGAAAAAAAAAATTTAACCCCCCCTCAAAATTTGATGTTTTACGTTTCAAGGTACGTAGAATACGAAAATCGAATAAAAAAATTTCCGTCCGTCCGCCGTACGCCGTACGCGGCACTTTTCTTAGCAACACTGGACCGATTTGGTTCAAATTTGGTATACAGGCTCCATTTGGGGTCTAGTTGTGCCGCGAAGCTTTTGGTTGATGTAGGTCACTTCTAAGGGGTGAAAATTAAGGGTTGAAATTTTCAAGAGTGCCCTAGCTCGAAAACTCTCGAAATAAAGGTATCGTTTTTTCACCAATTTTAAATAGTATTGAATTTTTAAAAATTTTTGAGACCACCCGGAGCTCTGTAGGACAAACCGTTCGGTCCCTACGAGTACTTGAAGGTTTTCCTTCGATAAAACAGAATCATGAGTGTGAATCGCAAAAGAGGTCTAATCTCCATTCAAATTTTATCGGACTAAAATGCGATCGCTGTTCATTTCTTCGATTTGTATACAGTTTTGCCTCCTGCGTAACCAGTAATCAAATTTCCATACGAAGCTTTCTATTTTTCCAATCGAGTGTGAAGCGTTTACTTCTTTCTAATAAACTTGATTGTGAAGGTGTGAAGCAGTATGGTGTGGTAGGTAGTACCTAGCTGGTAGGTAAAAAAAAGTTGGTAGGTAAAAAAAATGTTGGTGGGTAAAAAACGCTGCAAATCATTGCTCAAAGGCTTCTTCACTCTTCAGATCACTGATCAGCTGAGTGAGCTCCGAAGCCATTTTCATTCCTATTGAATGGAAGTGCTCTTCCAGGCGTCTCCAGCATTCGAGGAGATCTTCTTCACTCTTCAGATCACTGATCAGCTGAGTGAGCTCCAAAACCATTTTTACTCCTATTGAATGGAAGTGCTCTTCCAGGCGTCTCCAGCATTCGAGGAGATCTCCTTCACTCTTCAGATTACTGATCAGCTGAGTGAGCTCCGAAGCCATTTTCAATCCTATTGAATGGAAGTGCTCTTCCAGGCGTCTCCAGCATTCGAGGAGGTCTTCTTCACTCTTCAGATCACTGATCAGCTGAGTGAGCTCCGAAGTCATTTTCAATGCTATTGAGCGCAGGAAGCTGAAATTTGAGAGGGAAGGTCAAGGGATAATACAGATGGTGGTAGGTGCTATTGATGGAGAACCAGTGATCTATACAGAAGGGTGATCTATACAGAAAATAATACACCTTTGAGCAATGATTTGCAGCGTTTTTTATTACAGATTCGGATTCTACGTCAAATTTTATGAGCATTTTACATCGACAACTTTTTTTAACGCGCGCAACCCGCTCAGCGAGCGGTCAAAGATGCGCAACCCAGGGATTGTGCCACAATAGAGATGAAGGTAGACCTCAAGTGTGGCACACCACTTAGCACTGATTTTCTACGCTTAATCGCGAGGTGGCTTTTCTTGATTTAATTTAATTTTACCGCATTTACAGGAGAAAAAGTCACTTTTCGAGGTGGAAGTCATCGATTTTCTTATGAAGGGTAATGAATCAACCCCAATGGAGTGTAAAAAACTAAAATTTATGAAATTGTGTTGGAGGAGAAATAATTTTTGAAGGAAACGAGTACTCGGAAAAGATTCAACGGAAAATCATTGCCCTTCATAAGAAAATTGATGACTTCCACGTTGCGCGCGTTCAACAAAAAATTGTTGAAGTAAAGTGTTCATAAAATTGGACGTAAAATCCGAATCTGCAATAAAAAAACGGAGCGTTCTATTAGAAAAAACAAATTTGGTGCACACTGAGCGCATTTGCGCGCATGCACGACGCGCGAAAATGTGATGTTCGAATTCTTTGCAAAGAAGTAAGGGGAGGTTACTTCGACAAGTTTTTTGATTTTCACACAAATAACGGAAATAGACAGGGTGGTCCGTTACTTATGAAACACCCTGTATATATAAAGTTTAAGCACTTATATTGTATCCATGCGAAGATCAAGCTATTTGTCAACCACTTACCTAGCACTAGACAGACATTTTTCATCATCAATAAGTGTCAAGGATCTCTTTAGTTATAGCTGCTTCTGTTTCTGCCATATCTTCTTCCTCCGGGAGGTTCGTCTGTCGCATCGGTTCAGATTCAAGTTCACCCCGCATTCTTCATCAGGTCCTCCCAAAGAGAGCCCACATCGCAATTAAGACAATCCGGATGTGGGTACATTCATTCCAAGCACAGGAAACCGTGTCGTTCCAGCAGATTCTGCGTAGGTAATCAAAACCGTATAAGAAAACTTTACTCAACAAATTTTTAATGAATCAAATACCAGTTTTAAGAAAATCAGCGCATATTTACGGATGCAATTTAAAAGAAGAACATGAAAAGGATGAAGCTCTTTTATAATATTTCATATTAACACTTCAGTAGTCGCGACCGATCTGACAGATCGCGCGAAGGTTTTTTTTCCTCCACAGAGAAGGTTGGCGGCCCTGCGCTGTCCTTTACAGTAGATTCCTGACGAACGAATGGGGAAGGTTTAGTGTTGTGTCGTTCTCCGTGACGTTTATCAGTGGCGCATTTGCTCTGAGAGGCGCTGTGTGGCGCACATACAAAATGATGTATGTGATTGCAAAGTCTGATTTTATAGTGAAACCATCGTGGTATATCTAGTTATGTTTTAAGATTTGAATACCCCTCCCCCCCCCCCAAAACGCTAAAAAAGAAACTAATGGAAATTATCAAGATGAAAGAAAGGTCATGGTTCCTCTAGGTTTTACACTTAAAATTAGCCATAAACCAATATCGTAAATTGTTTTCAGCTATTTTCTGCCTCTGCAATCATGTATGCACTTAGTATCAGTTGGTAAATCTCAAATTTGAACAAAAGTCTAAGTTTCCACTAATCTGTCGGATGGCCGCGACAAATATGACCTGTAAAAGAGCCGCGACTACTGAAATACTATGTAAAATCTTTTAGAGAGAATTTCATAGAGATCAATAGAAAATCGATAAAATAGAGAAGAATTCTCAATCGATTGAATGTTCCTAAATTTAGAAAACCATCAACTACCTCGTGAAGGTCATGTTTCAAACCAGAGAATCATTTTCACTATCATCGATTCAATACATGGTTCGTCCATGTGGTTCATCGTGAGGAAGATACTCATACTGCCCACCTAAGTTAGCAGAATTTTTCTTTGTTCGTCACATACTAAATTTAATGTGTTTCAACGTCCTCTAAATGAGAAAAACTCTCTCCAAGATATTTCCATCTAATAAAAGGTGAAATTGAACATGGAACCCGACTTTATGAGTCAACAGGAAGATGAAAACCAATTACTACACTTGTAATAACATCCGAGGTCGAAATTTCAAAGAAGTTGATCTTTCAAGATTGTCAACTCCTCCACATATTTTCTGTGTTCATTCGGAATACTTTGAGCGTTGAAACGACGCAGGAACTTTCTCGAAAATATTTTCAAAAGAAACATTTCGACGAGTCCTCACGAAGGATATTACTTTATCAAGATCGACTCAGAATAGGACTCGGAGGAAAGAGGAGTAAATTTCGTTTGTCATAAATTCGTGTCAACGACATATTTTCATTCCTTTGAAGGGGGAAAGGAGGGAGGCCACATCTGATAGGAACTCTCGTATGAACCCTTCATCCAGGAATAGACTCCTAAAATAGTGCAAAGGAGGTTCACTGGACGTTGAAAACTCCCCAGAGATTACGAACTCAGAATCATTAATCGCGGTTTTAAAAAATCAAACGCTTCTTCTTCGTGATATTGAAATGGATACGGGATCGTGAAGGTCCGCGGTCCGAAATGAGTGAAAAGTCGTTAATTTATTCATGTATTCTCAACGTCCTCATCGCCGAGTCGTGAATGACCAGCCGAAAAGTAAAATCGTGTCCAATGCAAATCTGACGACTTGAAATTCGACCCTTGAAGTCGCTCATTTTTTCCGTTCCTGTTTATGTTCTGCGGTTCTTTTTTCGCCTACCTATATAATTTCAAATCGGGCGAGGTCGGGATTTGGAGGTTTAAATTTCAAAATGTGTGTTGCGAGACTGATGTTATTCCTACCGTGGGTGGATGAAGCTTTCTGGCAAATTTTACGTCACTTTTACAAAAAACATAGGTTTGGAGAGAATTTTTAATTTTTATTTTTTTAAAATTTTTAATACGTAGAAAAAAATTTCTGCAATTTTTTCAACCCCTCCCCCTCCCATCAGAATTAGTTGGTTTACGTTTCGAGGTACGTATTCAAAACGCCATAGCTGAAAAACTATGGATGTAAAGGTACTGTTTTTTCTTCAATTTAAAATACTACTGAATTTTTAGAATCGAATGAGACCAAACAGAGCTTGGTAGGACCAACCGTTTGCTTGCAATGAGAACTTAAGGGTTGGTCTTACTATACATCAGAAACACGAGTGTGAATCGCAAAAGAGGCTTAATCTCCGTTGAAATTTTAGCTGACCAAAATTCAATCGTTGTTCGTTTCTTCGAGTTGTTTTGCGTCCTTAGCAACTGATAATCACATTTCCCAATGAAGGCACCCGCAACTCCCTATTTCTTCGACTAGAGTGTGAAGCGTTAATGTCTTCCAAATAAACTTGATTGTGAAGCAAAATTATGGTTGGTAGGTAGTGACAATAGAAAATCCGTGTTCTTTGCAGGGGAGCTATCTGTACAGAAAAGTAATAAACCTTTGAGTAATAATTTGCAGTTTTTTCAAATATGAGTTTGAACAGTGAAATTATGATGTCTCTTAGGCCAACTTAAACGCCCTAAAAGTTGTAGGTCCTGAAATTTAAAAAAAATTTATTTAGTTATTCCTCATTAATAGTTATCAGTTCATGAAATGTATCGCGGATTGTAATAAGTAACTGTAAGACTTTAAATTAATGAACACTTCATACTAAATTTAGGTAAACACTTGTTTTATTGATCGTGATTCTGAAGATAATACATGACTGACTATTTGCTTTAAAATCGGGATGAATGGCGAATCGCGAAGCGGTGACGTGGCAGTCGCGGGCTCGCGGAATTGGCGTTGCCATGACTACGCAATAACAAGCGGTCCAGCTGGTAACGACGGGGTTATTCAAAAACTGAAGTAGTCCTCTTGACATCTCCCTTTTTCACAAAATACTAAGCTCGGTTTTTGGAAGGCTTCATATACCATGAGTTTCTTCTATATACATGTCCATCAGCATCTTCCAATAAGTGGGATCTAGGTTCAGCACACTTGTCAATAATTTTTGCAGGTTGCCAATTTCGATGAGCGACTCTTAGAAATACGTGGTCTCCTATTTCAAATTCAGTAGGCTTCCTCTTCGTTCGATCGCTGAACCGTTTCTCCTTTTCTTTTTGAGAGGTCAGTGATTCTGTAACATTTTGGATAACCTGAGGTAATAGTAATGATTCAGAAGTAGGTATTAAAGTTTTCGTCCTGCGGCTCATCAGGCGCTGTACAGGAGAACCCATGCCGTGTCTTGGAGTGTTTCTTTGATGAAGTAACGCTAAGTATGGATCTGATCGTTCTTCGAAGCTTTTTTTGAGGAGTAACTTCGCCTCCTGAACATAACGTTCAGCCAATCCATTAGATCGTGGGAAATGTGGACTTGAAATCCTGTGTTGGAACATCCATGTATTGGTAAATTCTCTAAATTCTCTCGATGTGAATGGGGAGCCTCCATCTGAGCAAAATACATCAGGTATCCCGTGGACTGCAAACAATTTTTTTAGTTCATTGATGGTAGTAGTTGAGTTGGCTGTTTTAACTTCGGAGATGTCGTAGAAACCGGAATATGCATCAGCCGTTACTAGGTACAATTTCCCATGTAATTGGTAGTAATCGGAACCGACCAATTTCCATGGTCTTGAAGGAGCTTCTTGTAGGTTGATTTGTTCTTCAATATTGTCTTTCTGACACTTTATACACGTGTTGCAGCTTCTCACGTAGTTTTCTATGTCGCCGTTCATTCCTGGCCAGAATACATGGTCTCTACCTATTTTTAGTGATCCTGCTAAGCCTTTGTGCCCCAAGTGAATCTTCTGTAAGACAAGGTTTCTCATTTTTTCTGGAATGATGATACGATCGTTTTTGAATAATAAATCGTCATGAACTGAGATTTGATCCCTGTAGCTCCAATATTTCTTAAGACTTGATTCAAGATTATTATTCCTGTTTGGCCATCCTGTCAGTACTATTTGTTTTAATTGTTGCAACTCTTTGTCTTCATTAGTCAAGTTTTTCGCTTCTGAGAGACGTTCAGCAGTCATAGGAACAACCAGGTCCACGTATAGTGATAGTTCGTTGTCATCTGTGCTATTAGTATGTTCAAATGAGCAGTCTCTACTTAAGGTGTCTGCCACGAACAATTGACATCCTTTCTTATACACTATGACAGGGTTGTATGGGATTATCTCAAGCATAATGCGTTTTAGGCGAGGAGGTGCATCTTGAATCGGTTTTTTGAAAATGGATTCAAGTGGTTTGTGGTCCGACTCTATTGTTAAATTTTTGCTACCCCAGACATACTCATGAAATTTTTTACAGGCTGTTGATATTGCCAATGCCTCCTTTTCTAGTTGGCTATAATTTATTTGTGTGGGTGTCAGAGATCTTGCCGAATAAGCTACTGGTTGATTGTTTTGAAGTAAAACACCTCCCACAGCTGAGGAACTAGCATCAACAGACAATGTTATAGGTAATTTAGGATCGAAGTACCTCAAAACAGGTGGCGTTTTCAGGGCAGATTTTATTTTTTGAAAAGCTGCTTCCTGACTATGGTCCCAAATCCACTCATTGGATTTACATAGAAGTTTACGTAAAGGATCCGTTAAGTCAGCAAGGTTGGGTATAAATTTCCCAAGATATGTTACCATACCCAGTAGTCTTTGAAGTTCAGTTACGTTGTTAGGAGTTTTCAATCTAGTTATGGCTTCTATTTTGTTCGAATCGGGTAGAATTCCATCTTTGGTGATGAAATGTCCCAAAAAATGTAGTTGCTGTGTCTCAAAAATTGATTTTGCTTTATTCAGTTTTAGACCAGCACTTTCCAAACGCTGCATGACTTTTCTAGTTTTTTTCGCTAGGTCCTCTTTGCTTCTACCGTGTATTAAGATATCATCCATGGAACATTCAACTCCTTCGAGGTCGTTAATTAAATTTGACATAACGAATTGAAAAATTTCCGGTGCTGAAACGATCCCAAACGGGAGCCGAAGGTACGAATATCTACCCCACGGGGTGGAGAATGTAAGGTATTTTGAAGTCCGCTCAGTTACTTTTATCTGCCAGAATCCCCGTTTGCAGTCCAACAGGGTGAACCAAGATGAGTTTACAAGTCTAGGTGCAATTTCTTCGAATGTCGTTAATGGATAGTGTCTTCTGAGGATATTCTTATTCAGATCTGTTGGATCCAAACAAATGCGTATTTTTTCTTTTTGTCTAACAACAATCATTGGTGAAACTGCAGGAGTGGGTTCAGTTACAGGCTTTATTATTTTCATTTCTACCATGCTATCTATTTCTTTTTTTACTTCATCTCTAATTGCAAATGGTATCCTTCTAGCAGGAAATATTTTAAATTTTGGTTCTGGTATCAAATCAATATCATATTGGTAATTCTTCAAACATCCAATACCGTTGAATATGCTCATGTCAAACGTTTCGAATTCTGTTGTTTCAACACGCTTTATGAGTCCCAAATCTTCACAAGTTGATAATCCAAGGATTGGTTGAAAATTATCTGGCAATACTATGAATTTTATTCGATGAGTGGTTTCCTTTCTGCTGGTTACTTTGACGAAACATTCTCCCAGGACGGAAACCTTATCATTCGAATAAGATACTATGTTTGTAACTATAGATGGCGATATATGAACTTTGCATTTGTTTGCTATGTCTGAATTGATAATGTTGCATTGCGCACCTGTATCGAGCTTGAATCCTACTTTGATATTGTTGGGTAATACCAAGGTTTCTATCCAATCCTCGCGGTTGTTCGACTTATTTTTGGTCAGACTGTTAACCATAAACACACTCTCCGAATCTTGGTTGCCTATAACATTGATTTTTGGTGTCTCCCGAATTTGTTCTTGGTTGGAATCAGTTTCTTGTTCTTCATTTAAACTATTTACTCTTTTTGGTTTCCTACAACATTGAGGAAAATGACCAATTTTGAAACACTTTGTGCACTTCTTTTGATAAGCAGGACAAGACATTCTACCATGAGTCTCCCCACAGCGACGGCAGTTAAACAAATCGTTGTTTTTACGAAAAGAGTGTTTAAATGCATCATAGTCTTTCCGAAAAGATTGTTTATTTTGAGATATATAATCTATTTCGTATAGTTTTTTGTTCCTCGATATCCCCGTTAAATGTGTTTTGGTTTCTTCGGCTGAGCGGCATATTTTCACTGCGTCGTTAAACGTCAAATTTTCTTCAATAAGTAGCTTTTCACGGACGCGATCTTCAATTATGCCTATTACTATTCTGTCACGTATCAGTTCTTCTTTCATGTCGCGGAATTCGCAATCATTAGCTTTAGTTAGGATTTTTGTGAGAAAATCGTCAAATTTTTGTCCTTCCTCCTGAATGATCGAGTTGAAAAGATATCGTTCGTATGTTATGTTCGATTTTTTCACGAAGTAATCAGAGAATTTTTGTTTTATTGTCTCTAAATCATTATTTTGCGTTTCACTCAGAGCAAACGAGTCAAAAATATCAATAGCGTCTTCTCCAATTGACATCATGAAGGTAGCTACCTGTACATTGGGTGGTTTTTCATGAAGGTAACAAGCAGTGGCGTACCAATCAAAGTTTCGAGACCATATTTTCCACTTTTGACTCATATTGCAGCTAGCGTCAATGATTAATGGCTTCGGTGGTTTAGCACTACTTACTCCTTTGAAGTGTGAATGACTCGGAACTCCACTTGCCTCGTCTTCTTCATCACTATCGGATACCGGCTTTCTTCTGGTTTTTGGTTTCGGCATCATGTAAGACTTTAAATTAATGAACACTTCATACTAAATTTAGGTAAACACTTGTTTTATTGATCGTGATTCTGAAGATAATACATGACTGACTATTTGCTTTAAAATCGGGATGAATGGCGAATCGCGAAGCGGTGACGTGGCAGTCGCGGGCTCGCGGAATTGGCGTTGCCATGACTACGCAATAACAAGCGGTCCAGCTGGTAACGACGGGGTTATTCAAAAACTGAAGTAGTCCTCTTGACAGTAACTAAACAAGCTACCAGTTCAGTAGTTATAGTTGTTTGTTTGTTGTCATGAGTCACACAATTAAAGATTTATCCGTGATTTGACTAACCGCCAGAATTCAGTGGTCCTTATTCCAACATAATAAAGTTCTTGGATTCCTCATCATCCCACGATCATAAACGAAGGGACATGAATTTATAATAAGTCTTAAAAATTATGAAGTTGGCTTCGTGAAAAATTGTTAAGGTGAAATCACGTTCGCATGCTGAGGCATGAGAAGCCTTGTCGAAGTCAACCCATTAAATTACATCAAAATCAGACGACGATTTCGTGTTGCTGCTCCCGGTGTAGTTACGGTAGAATTTCGAATGGAAATTTCAATGTAGACGCCCCAAAATTTGGGGATTGCTTCCTGATTGCTTCAAACTTGACAAATTCCCACTCATCGTTTCAGCCTCCACAGCATGTGTCTACATGATTGAAAAATGGCTTCCAAGTTAGATGGGCAGTATAACTACCCAGTCATTTATGATCTCCACATGACAGATGAAAAAGAAAAGATCACATTTCAACCAAAACGATATTTATTATTGTGACCCGCTGCTCAACTACAAAGGAAGCGTAAAACATTTAATCGTTTTGGTTAAAATGTGATCTTTTCTTTTTCATCTGTCATGTGGAGATCATAAATGACTGGGTAGTTATACTGCCCATCTAACTTGGAAGCCATTTTTCAATCATGTAGACACGTGCTGTGGAGGCTGAAATGATGAGTGGGAATTTGTCAAGTTTGAAGCAATCAGGAATATTGTTGAGGAACAGAATCTTTTCTCGGTGGTGTGTGATGGCGAGGAGAGGGTCGAGGAAAATGCGGCTCGTAATTTGTTTACGGGCTATCAGTCGCTAGCAGGGCGTGAAATGAAGTCGAGAAGTTATGTGACAAATGAGAAGCTGTGGGAGAGAAGTGAGAAGTGGTGAGAGGAGGGGTGTCGGCGTTCCCTCGGGCTTCCAAAGTCTTCGGTTGTTATTTCGGGATCCGTCTTCCGGTCGGTGAGCGGGCGTTACAGGAAGAATCAACCAAGAATGTGGGCAGTATAGCCTAGGGTAAGGTGGGGTAAGGTCCCGCACGGGGGAAGTCCCCGCACAAGGGTTTTCTGTGTTACTGTGCAAGTTATGACTATGTCCGTTGGATGGTAAGCCAATTGCCATGTCGCGAGTTCTGTGTGGAATTTCCTGTAGTGCGGATCAGCGTGGTGACAGACAAAATGAGGTAAGTTCGTTTTCCTCCGCTCTGATGTAATATTTATGATTATTTACTTCAATGATATGTTTCCGTAATCGTTGATATTCGTGTCTGTTGTGTTGCGTCAGAAAAAGGTGCTTCTTCCCGTCAAAACCCCGTGACAACGCTCTTGGTAACCATATTTTTACTTGTCTGAGGTCGATTTTAGTCAAAATGGCAAATTGGGGCAAAGCCCCGCACTCTTTGTGGGGCAAGATCCCGCACAAAATTTGTGCGGGGACTTGCCCCTTCGTTTTTATTTGGAAGATGGCGATGATAAATTTAGGTACCTTCATGCAGTTAACCATGCACAATTGACTTATATGTCAGGTACCACTACCTATTTGTATGTAACTTGTTTTTATTCTGTTCCCCACTATCTTCTTTCATTTTATAATTCCAGAAACTAAAGGTACAAGTATCTAACCAGCATTTTGGGAGTTATTGGAATCCTGCAGTTTGTTGTACTTTTTTTAAACGCGATACCTGCTTACTTTGTTACTAAACAAACAATGTGTTAATTTTAGGAAAAAAAAATCAGAAAAATGTATTTTCCTGGACGATCATTTAACTTTTTTCTTGTCTCAAATTTTAGTTGTGTTGCATTTAATTCAATGTTTTGTGATTTTTCGAATATTCTACAATTGACTTTTCATTGTGCATTGAAGATGTGTGGGAAATTTATTACCAGCAAATGCTATAAACTATTTGACTGTGACCCTTTGTTAATTGTTTAAAAAAATGAGTTGCTTACTGTTATTAAGGCATGTGAACTTTATAAAAGTTTTTATCTTGTAAAAAATGTGATGTTTTGACTGAATAGATGAGCATATTTGAATAAATATATTGGCTTTCTGTCTGAAATTAATGCCTTTCCCCAGAATGGGGCAAACCCCCGCACTGCGGGGATTTGCCCCATGACTGCGGGGACTTACCCCTTCCTGTGGGGCAAAGCCCCGCAGACACAAATTTTTAAAAAACGTTCAGTTCTTCCATAATACTGATGACATAGTGATGAAAATTGTCAGGCATTATAGCCAAGGTCCCAAACTAGTATCCCAATGAGTTGGTTGAGGGATATTGACCTAGTAGGTGTTTATAAATGGAAAACATTCGAAAGTGCGGGGACTTACCCCACCCTACCCTATAGTTGCATAGAGGGATTTTCCCAAAATTTTGTTGATGTGGTTACCTTTATGGAGTATTCGTCATAATTGAAAATTGAGTTCTCGCAGGTGACATTTCTGTCATTGTAGGAATATCAAAATCAAGACGTAACAGGAAAAAATTGGTTGTAAAGTGGGGAGTATTGCTTTCAGTACCTAAAGGTTCTAGGAGTACCTTATTGGAGCATCTGTTGCAACCATCGAGTACACAGGCGACAGCTCTTTTGTTGAGAGGGCATCATAATCGAGACAACACATCCATGAGTAGGAAGCAGCCTACTCGAAATTACGGGTTTCCCTAGTATAAGTAAATTGCTTATGTATGAACCTCATCGGTTTCTCCGTTGTGCTGCAAGTGGAGTATGGTGATCATTGCGATCTACAAATTCAATTTTATTGTGATGAACGTCTGTATGTTCTCCGATCGACCTCTTAATTCCCAGCCACAGTTGACATTCATCATAAAACAAATGAACTCACCAGCAAACGCAATGCTGAATGCAGATATGAATGCAAATGACTCATATTTGGGATAGAAGAATTCGCTGTTTACGTTTTTTGTACAATCTGGTGCGCATAATTTTCTTGTATAATCATTTGAACGATAGGGATTTACACTTGTTATTATTTTTGGGAAGTTTTTTCTTGGAATTTCCAGAAATTGCTTGGAAAGAATAATATTGTGAAAGTTAATATTTGAGACTAAAATTATTATTGACAATATGCCACACTTTGAGTAAATTAATGCAGGTAGGGACTACGTCTGGTCAAACGGGAACTAGCCCAGGGCCTCTAAGAGCCCCTTTGATCAAGATTGTTTCAAAGACAAGTCTCAAGACTGTCGGATATCAGCAGCTCCTTGGAACGGATATCAAACACGAACAATATGGCATCCAACTGCACAACCTGCACTCTGAACAGGAAGAGTCATAAGATCCTAAATTCGTACACCTAATTCGTGAATTTGAACCTCATTCCAAAAACCGTTTAAAAGTTCCATTCTACTAAATCACCATACTTATTATTTCGTGGGGCGAAACAAAGAAACTGGACCCTCCAAGATCATAGTTTTTACTCGCATTCGATTTTTAAAGCCTCTAAAAATTTTTGTCATGTTAATGACATAAGAGGGTTTTTTTTTGTTTGCCAAGAATGTTCCACAACTCCTTAAAAACGTATGAAAAATATCAACCTCGATTATGAAAAGTCAAGTAAATAAATCGATGGTCAAAAATATTTTGTCTGTGTCTCTGTAAGTGATTATGTGAATTAGTGTACATAAATATCAGTATGAGTTACTATTAGGTATATTGTTGATGTAGGGTATTGACATACTCGCAAAGAATTATTCACTATTTGGTAAAATGTTTTTCTTTAATTTAGGTTCATATGATGTCCATGATGTAGGTAAAGTACTTATGTTCTCCCTTAAAACATACCAATTTTTTTAAAAAATAAATCTCCTCTCAAAGACAAAAGGTTTATCTGACGGAGGGGCACACCACTCAAAAAATAAATAAATAAAATATTATGAGGGAGGACGCCCAGGACTCACCCGACGCCGGCCCTAGGGATGAGGGATGATGAAGAAGGTGGAGGTGATACCACGGAGTACACCTACTGAGCCACGACAAGGTCACAGCCATCACCCTGTCATTGTTGGGTTCCACTCCTTTTAGCTCCGGCACCGCTGGCCATAAATCATCTCTATCATACTTTCTTATCTTAGCCCGCCAGGTCTGCTCCATTTCCATGCTGCCATTGACAACTTGGACATCCAGGATAATGCAAGACCTGTCAGGCTTGACGGCAACGATGTCAGGTTTCTTACCCTGGCATGTGGTATAGTCTCTCCAGGCCTCTGGCAGATTTCTTCCATGACACCAACTTACGAAAACCACATAACGCGCCACTTGCCAGATTCTCGCAACTCTATGAATGATCGACATCCGTTCCGAAGGTCATACCACTCTATGATGTATTGAAGCAGGAGTTCTCAAATATAGCTTTCATAAAAAATAAACCAATTCTCCAGATTCACGCGGTTGTTTCGTAGTGCCGGAGATATGAAGGATGGGATATTCCTGAAATACAATGAGAAAATCGATGTATGACAGGTAAACACAGAGGGTCACAGAGCAGGTACCTACTCAATTACTCCAAACAGAATCCAATTGTGTTGATATAAATCTCCCTTTTTTGTATACCGACCTGACACGACAATAGAAAAAAAGGGTGAAATAAACGGGAAGGAAAGGTTTTTGGGAAAGGGACGGGTCACCTTAGGGAAATACTGCGAACGCCGGGTCTGTCGTAAATTCGCTGAGGGTGGAAAGGTGGACGAAGCAACCCCTGAGGACGTCATCCCTTTTCCGTCTCGGACTCGAAGTGATGGCAGAAATGAATATCACGCTCTTCTGTACGTAATTTAAAATTTAAATAAATTATAGCCGAAAAAAGCAGAGAAATTATACTGAGTGGGCACGGGAAAACCTTCGCTCTAGCACCTTAATTCTCTGCTCTGCTAACGCCAATCAGCAATACCATCCTACCATCGTTTCTCATCGACTGGAAAATTTATTTGATGTGCTTAAATTTGATTAAATTGATTTGAATTGATAGTTCCTCTGACTTGGAATGGCTGATAATTTGGGACAACAACTACACCCACTGTACTAGGTTTTCTAGTTATTCCAAGTTTCCCAAATCAAACTAACTTGCGAACCGTTGTCCAAAATCGCTTCCATATGTTCAGGAACATCATTTTTGTCTCTAATATTTATAATTCCAGTACGCAATAGAACACTTTTATGGGAAATAGACGAATTTATACTATAAGAAACGACAGTACGGAACCATGAAAAGCGGTTGAATAATTATTATCGCCTTCAGCGTTTTGAGGTTGAGGCGGAAAATGCATTAATGTTTCAACGGTATGTTTAGTTGTGATATTCGAAAGTCACATAATGGAGCCACCTGGAGTGTATTTCTATTTGACGTACTGAAGAAAGGAACTCACCCTCAAGATTGAATTCAAAACCACCTCTGCAATTGACCTTTCAGAACGACAGTTTTAGTCTCAGTCGTCGAGTGTAGAAAATAGGAAGGGGAAATAGGGGAAATAGGGTTCCCCCTCCCGGAAGAACGTCGTCTGTTTTTTGCACCAAAACAACACCAAAATGTCTCACTTAGAGCCGAACATGAATACAACGCTCCCTGGTGCCGTACGACGGCCGCAGCGCAGTAATTGCGTCATGTTCCCAACAGAGGACTTCATACTGTGTAGAACAAGTCGAAGCTAATTGAAACGGGGCCCCCAGTGCCGACGTCTCCCACGCACGTACTCCAGCGATAGGAACATTATAATAAATTAATATTTCATAGATGATTCCAGACGGGATTCACGCAACATATCGACCTCAGCTTCCCCTCCCGAGCTTCAATAGAACCATTAGTTTGTCGAACTTGAATGTCTTTCAAATCCTTGTCCTGGCCAATCGTAACCATAATATCAACATAATTGAGAGACAATTTATGTTGGTCATTTCAGATAATAATAATAATATGATTATGAAAACCAAGTTTTATGTTGTAAAATTGATTAATCTGTACAAAACCTACTCTCCACCTACCTCTCAGGATCCTACGAAAGTAAGAAACATCGACGGTTTTACGGAACCAAAACTGCACGAGGACGTTATCCATCAGCAAGGAAACTATCAATTTCTCCCTTAGAGGGAAAAACAATAGATCTGGAATAAGTCCATTATTGTAGGTGTAATTTGAAAATTAAAATTATGAAATAAAATACACACAAGATATTTTATGAATAATGTATTAGCATGAAGTAGGTTGATACGTCTCAGTTAGAAAGAAAAAATGTCAAAATTATGAAACATTTGCACTAGCGTTAGTAATGCTCAATAATGGTTCACTTATGGTACGAAAATTATGAAGTATAATTTCTTGTTTCCATATATGATCTTCAAATCGTGTGAATTCAGCATCAATGACTGTATTATGTATTATTATGTACCTACCTACCTATTACTTTTTCTATAAATAAACAGAATTTTTTCTTTAAAAAAAAAACTCCGATTGCACGTGATATATTGCAGTATACCCATGTCAAAAAAATAATCGCTTTCGAAAACCTACCTATTTTCAGAAAATTGAGAATGTTTGATTGTTCGACGAGGTTTACATAATAGGGTAGTAGGTATATCAGTAAATTTTTTATTTTATTTTTATTTATTTTTTTCAAAAGAACATGGGTCAGGAATAATTGTAATCAGGTCTGTTCGTCGAGAAAATGTCGAAGATTTGAATGATGTGACGTATTAAGTTGTTGTGACGTTGCTGACCTAGGAACTGACCTTGGAATGAGACATTCCACTAATCCCGTGTGGTCTCGAACGTCTCGTGGCCTTGGATACTACAAAAATCTCTGTTCAATTTCTCCCTTGCGAGGGAAAAACATTAAATCATGTTTAATGTTTTTCCCTCGCAAGGGAGAAATTAGATTGCCGATCACTCAGCTGATCAGTGACCACTCAGGCGCCTTCAGCATTCTCCATTGACCCTGCTTCTCAAATTTCAGCTTCCTGCGTTCAACAGGAGAGAAAATGGCCTTGGAGCTCACTCAGCTGATCAGTGACCATCTTGGTACAACTAGACCCCAAATGGAGCCGATATAACGTGGTAACTAAGAAATCGGTCCGTGATAACTAAGAAAAAAAAGCGTTGCAGATTTGCGTGTCGGAATTCACAGAATGACCCCCAGCCCTAAAACATTAAACATGTTAATACTACTCACACACGTAGTGTATGTAGTATGGAGGCTCGCCTTTTTTCAAACGTGTGATCTCTTGATTTAATTTTTCTACCACATGTTATAGTATCAATGGGCATAAAGTTGGGGTATAGACGTTTTCAATGGTGCTGAATCCAAATTTGAGGTTAAAAACCTGAATTTCCGACCCACCGAAATAACCCAACGTCAAACCAGGTGGTTGAAAGTAGGTACTTGGTTTCCATGCGATTTTTTACCAGATCGCTCCATGTTCGTGACTGTGACCATCAGTCAAGAAAAACCTTTTGCCATACGGTAATAAAGTATGATTATGATAAATACATTATCAGGGAACGTGCGGATGTGACCAAAGAGAGTTCCTATACGTTGTATTGCCTTTAGGCTTAATAAATACCACCAATTCTCCATTTCATGCAAAACTTTACAAAGGTTTGCATTTAAAAAAAAAAACGAAATTTCTGGTCCGAATAATTTGACACTAGGAGGAAAATTATAACAGAGGAATATTTATGACAAAAAGTCACGACACATAATCTGTAAAAATCAACAAATTAAAACCTGTAAAAATGACTGATTTCAGAAAGCTACCTAAAAGCTCAATTGCGAAGTAAAAAACAGTGAAATACCTAAATATTTATACTTTTTTTCTCGTGAGAATGCCTATAGTTCAACACCATCGTCCTTATCAACTTCGAATAAAAACAGGTTGCTTTTAGACAGATTGAAATTCAAATAAGGACGAGAAAAAGACCAGAAGGCGCTGGAAGTACATCTCATTAGCGAGAGGCCAAACCTCCGATAGAGCGCTTATCTGGCAGGTTGTAAACAACGGGAGCTCCTAATCTAAACATTAGCGCTCTCCGTCCGGTACTAACAGGTCCCTTTTCGATGAACGAGGTGGATCACTTCTCTGTGACTTACAAAACATGAATTTTGTGGCCTCTGTTTAAAGGGGCATTTGAGGAACATGTTCCAAATTTTTGGTACATGCTACTCAGGAGACTTGTCCCCCTAGAATGAAATAGAAAAAGAGTCTAACATGTTGGGTGGGCAGTATAGATCCTAGATTTAAAATTTTCCCGATCTACCAGCCCGATAGAGCTCAAATTTTTAGGGTGGTTTGTAGCTGACCTCTTTATGGCCATTAGGGTGAAGGCCCCAGTATCATACACTACAAGCGGAAATTCTCAAGTTTCTTTATAATGCGAGGCGTGATTTCATCAAATATTTATCGGGGTTTATACATTTATAATTTATTTTATTTTATAATTAGGTGCTCCAACTTCTCAACAGCTCACCAAGGATTGTGTTGTTTTTAATATTTAATATGGTTTTTCCGAAATCATGTTTTTGCACCAGTATCAGACACGGAGAAATCTGAATGGCGCCAGTATCAGACGCCATTCAGGTCCAGAATTTCAGTTCAATCAAACTCCGAATCAAAAACCTCTTTTATTGAGTACATTTTTATTTGACTAAGTACAGACACTTTCAGTAAAAGAATAGAAAAAATCATCTCATATATTCCTTTGTTAAGGTAACTTGAATTATTTCTTAAAACACTCTTTTCTTTCAAATGCTCTGACAAATATTTCTTAGTTATAATTGCAAATAGGAATGTAAATATCGTACTTCATATTGAGGCCTTACATAATGGGCCAAAGGCAATACTATCACACCTAAATTCCAGTATACAGTCGCGATTTAGTAAGAAAAAAAATTATAGAATTGAACAAAGCCGAGTACCAGTATCAGACATCGTTGAATACCGGTATCAGGCACCCTGTCTGATACTGGGTTTTATGATGGGGTGGCTCTATAAGTTGCAGGCGTGAGTTTCAAGTCTTTACATTAGAAATAACGAGAAACCCCAAAAATGCCGAATTTTCGGAATGACCAGTATCAGACACCCTTAAGAATTCGGTCATAATATTTTCATTCCGAACAAATTTCGCAATCTATCAACTACAGGAACATAATATGAAAATGAAGCGAAAAAAATTGAATGGGAACGGAAGAATCAGGTAAATATAACAGGAGAAAGCTGTCACTTCTTGGCCACATTGTTTGCTAACGTCGCCGTTGGAGAACTGATGAAGTTCCCTAACCGTCTCCAAAACTGCAATAATCTCCTCTGAGCTCGTTGTTTCACAAC
>CM019171.2:17954421-17967251 GCA_009739505.2 Apolygus lucorum
TAAGTACCGAAACAGAGTAGTGAATTTATGAGTCGGTTGCGAAAGTGGATTAGGCCCGTTTGAAAGGAAAATACTCATTTGTCATGATCTAGTGTCTAGATACATAATAGTATAATGTATAATGTATATGGTATATATCGATACCTCTGCGCCCAAAGGGCCAAACTGCTTTTTCTTGTTCAAAGGGCCAAACTGAAATCGGTTTCAAGGTCAGAAGTCCGAAGGGCCAAACTGGAATTTAAACGAAAAGTGATTAGGGCCAAACTGCATCCATCTACGTGATTCATAGGGCCAAACTGCATCCATCTACGTGATTCATAGGGCCAAACTGCTGATCTTACCAACTAAAACGCAGCCACAAACTACTCTGATTGCTATTTGCGTGTCAGAGACAAATATAATGGCACAGAACCACAACAACTGACTAGAAAATCGATCTCTGACCCTTTATTATGTTCACGTCCACTACCTACCAACTTGTTCCATCCTGTGTTTTTGTTATATTATATTCAATAATGAACCTTTGGAATCGACCAATAAACCATTTTTTTAACCCCTCCCCCCTGAAAATTTGTTGGTTGACGTTTCAAGGTACGTAGAATCCAAAAATCGAATAAAAATTTGGTCGTCCGTCCGCCGTACGCGGGCACTTCCCCACTTAGCATTGACCGATTTTGATGAAATTTGGTATGTAGGCTCCATTTGGGGTCTAGTTGTGCCCGAAGATTTTGGTTGATGTCGGTCACTTCTAAGGGTTGAAAAATAACGGTTGAAATTTTGAAAACGCCGTAACTCAAAATATTCTGATGTAAAGGTATTGTTTTTCCATCAGTTTTGCGTTCGAGTCCACCAAGGTAGGGGAAGCTTTGTTTCACTTTTCAAGTTTTTAAAAAAATGTTCTCCAGAAACAAAGTTTCCACTCGTTCGGACCTTTCTGAACAATTTTGGTTCCGTGTCTGTCTGTCTGTCCGTGTGTCTGTCATGAAATCCTTGCGCACCCATAACTTCTACATTTTCATCCGATTTCAATGAAAATTTCAGGGATTGTACGGAATAGCGTGTAGATGGTCCCCTATAAAAATCATCGCCTACAGACTAATAGTTGCTACTGCGCATGTGCAAAACGTGTATTTCGTTGTACCAGCCATAACTTTCACATGTTCAAACGTGTGAATATTTGTAACTGTCATAACTTCTACTTTTTCATCCAATGTCGGCGAAATTTCTCAGGATTGTTCAAATGGAGTGTAGATAGTCTCTATGAAGGTAGTTGGCAACGCTGGTACTTAGAGATCGATGTTTTTTGAGACTAGTACTATGTATCGGATCAACTATACCTACAATTGGGTTATGGATACGAGGAAGCTATGTGCCACAACCACTTGGCAGGCGTTTCTTTTGATTGTCTTTAGTACAATCTATTCTCCTCCACTCGTTCTTTCTCGAATGTGGTTTTGGAAAAGGATTGATTTCAAACGATGGCTAGAACTCGAAGGGGGAAGCAAGGGAAAGTGTTCTCAACCTGATCTCAGCTCATGGTTTTTTTCGGGCCCTACAACAACTGAGAGAGGTATAATATACCTTCATACCATTATACCTCATTATATTATCATGATTATTCGAATAGTTTCGATTTTAAATTGACTAGAATATTTTTTATGACTTATGGCTCTTGAATCAGTAAGATTTGGCAGAATCGAGTTCGTTCTTTCAAGTCCTGATGTTTGCTTCGGTACAGGACGATTCAGTTTTTTAAACAACCTAAATCAATCAAATTGCATTGAATCAATTGAGTTGTAAGTATTGAACACCAGAAAGATAGGTAACTTGTCAAGTGTAATGATAATTTTCTTGCCGTCCAGTTGTGTCAATGTGACCACCTCCTGCTTTTTCCTTCAGTTTGTGTACCAAAGGGGCGATTCCTCACCAGTACCACGCAGAATACTTCCAGATGAAGAATAGCTCAACATACGTGATGAGCTCATTGAGACAAATGAAGAGGAGGAGAATGCTGAATAGATGACGCTAAAATCAATGATTTTTAGTTGTTTCAAATGCTATGCTGTTCATTACTATTGGAATAATAAAATTTCGTTATCAGTGTTTCAGAAATTACTTAATTTCTGTGTTTTGGTAATAGAATTGGCACTATTTCAACCATACCTACGTGAGTTAAATCGGGGTTCAAAGAAAGACGAAAAATATAAGTGATGGACAGGTACAAAATACCAGAGAGTTGTAAAAATGGGTAGTTAATTATAATAATTTATTAACGTTTAATTTCAACTGATGTATTAATTGAAGAAGAAATTGCAGATTGACCAGAGCATTTCCAGTTGAAGGAAAGTCGCAAACCTTAGGGCCAAACTGGCAGTTTGGCCCCTTGTCGCTCACAGATCTCAAGGTCAAATTATGCCCATAGGGCCAAACTGGACCTCTTCCCAGTTTATCTTTTTTTCTTAATATTACAAATTGCGGATGATTAAAAAACGGTTTGGAATTCAATCTTACATAGATTTTGGACAATTACAAAAAAAACCTAGTTGACTTCATGTACAATGGCCTCGCTACAATCGTTCGCGTTTTAGAAATAGTAGTTCCGGAAGCAGTTTGGCCCTTTGGGCGCAGAGGTTATCGATATGTATATGTAGTATATATGTATATATGTATATGTATATATGTATATGTAGTATATTATACTATGATAATTACCTTAATCAAATTGATAAAGCTCGTAGGTACAGTAGGTACCTACCTCTTGTGACTACTGTCAATCATTCGTTTGAACATTGTATTGACCAATCTTCTATTTTAAAAAATCCGTGTTACAAGAATTTACGTTTGCGCATGCGCAGCAGCTACTATTAGTCCGGGGGTAATGATTTTCACAGGGGACCTTCTAGACAACCAACCTCCACAATCCCTAGAAATTTCATCATAATCGGACAATAACTTCGTACATTTATGCCCGTTACTAGGATTTCATGACAGACAGATTGATATTGTTAAAGAATGTCTGAACGTAAAACGTGAGTGAAATTTTTGATTTTGGAGAACAATTTTTTTCAACGTTGAAAAGTGAAAACAAAGCTTCCCTCTATCTTGGTAGACTCGGAAGCAAAACAATTTAAAAAATTAAAAAAATCAATGAGTTTATAACATTTTGTTGGATGCGCAACTTCGAAAAATGTCTAAATTTCCTTACTTTTCAAATTGTTAATACATTTTGGGAACTTAATACTCATTATCTGACTTGGCTCATTATCTCAATTTCTGGCTATTTTTTAAAAAATTTAATCCTATTCGGAGGGTGAAATGAGTGGAATTATCGTAATCTATTCATAATTAACCATTGAGCTTGACCAAACGTGAATGTACTTGCAAACATAAATCACTCGCTGCATTCCTAATTGTCCAATTTCCCCCTAACTTGGGAGGGTAGCTTTCAATCAATCTCTTTTTGATTACTTCAAATGTATCGGAATCGGATCAACACAGCCAAATTATGATACAAGAGACCTTCGTACCAAACTGAAAACGTACCACCTGAAAGACATTCTTTGTTCAATAATGTCTTCATAATCGGGAGCTATGTCGGGTACCCCGAGTATCTAATACATTACCTTATCTAGTTTCCTTCCTAACTAGTGTGCTTGTCGGCTGGTCATGAGTGTAGTCAACGGTGCCTGCATTATGAATGGTAGAATGACGAGCTCAAGGAGAGGGACATGTGTCATAGTTATGAGCGAAGAGACGAAATTCAGGGTAATGACACTGTTGCATGCCCCATTCCCTCTGGTTTGTTCTCCCTGACAACGGCTCACAACAATAAACCTCAGCTGAGGGGCGCTCGTAGTACTTATACCTACTTGCCTTTGTCTCTTAGTACCATCTCACTCAGACAACAACCCACGGCCTCATTTTGTACGAGCGATGACTAAAGTGAATGCAAAACTGACCAAATTCTAGACTTATCCTGTCACTATATTGTTAAGATGAAGAATTACTATCAATGTTTTGAATTGCAGTATCCATGGGGCATCATTAGCAGGTAAATTGTACCTTATAGATAACTATAAATGGTTGAAAGTAAGAAAGATAATCAGCTTATTTGTAACTCCCTTCTGTCTGACCACCATACTGGTATCTTAGTGCTTACTGATCCAAACAATACGTCCTGAACCTGAATTTGTATAATTGCCATTAATTTATGATTAGTTCATACACCTGTCAACCCCTTGCTCATTCCCTTCCTCAATTATGTTGCTGATCTATGGATGCAGGCGATAAAGAGGTATATAAAATTATCAATATATTGTATATTTGGTTGTAGGTATCCGAAAATCCAAACGTAAAAAAATCTTGCTCGATTCCAGGTTCATTATTAAAAATAATAAACGAAAAAAATGGGCCTTGATTGTTGAACATTGCATAATCTTACTTACCTTGCATTGAGATTGGTGACGAATGAAGCGGACAGAAAAAGCTTTAAAGAGTGAAGGAACGATCGTATTGGACCTACGCCACAACCAAAACATCCGCTAGGTCAAGGGGTAGCAAAAGAAACGGGTAGGAAAAAGGTGTAATCCAACTCAGCTCTGGAGAGCCCGCTGACAACTGTGATTACCTGATACCTCAGATGAGTTTGCCTGCGGCATGACAGCTTCTATCTGCTACCTAGTAATTCCATCTGGTTTTTGTGTGCAGATATCCCACTTCGATAGAGCTTAGAAGGGGCGATTCGCCGGAAGTCCACGGAAAAAAATTATATAGATCGATCGCGCCAGTATCTTATTGGCAGTTGGAAAATCACTACCATGTATTATACGTGATAAAGACTTATACGCGTTTTATGGTAGGTATGAATATATCTGAAAACCAATCACAAAAACAACAACCCGTGGTTCGTGAATAAGGAAAAATTAAACGCGGTTTCCGTAAGTTATTTCCGTTATGACTACCAAGTTCACACCAGAAGGTGGACTTGGATTCTCACAAAGATGATCAGAGAGGTCGAGGAGAATAATTAGGAGATACACAGCATAAATTGCAGTAAGTGGAGACAACGTTGGTCCACATCCATCCGTCTTCAGTGCTGAAGGGACGAATGATTGAAGATAAAGCACAAATTTGTAGTATCGTCATTCAAATGAATCTTCGAAGTGTCTTTCGTTCATCCCACTTTGCATTCATAGAGTGGAGGGAGGAAGCCGAAGGCAAAACAATAACGGGGGACGTTGAAGCCACGTTGTACCGCTGAGGGTTAACTGGTCTTTTGGAGTTAGTGGTACAATAATTTTTAGGGGCTAGAAGTTTTTATCGTCGGTCCAGTAATTGGCCTGCTGGAGTGCCGGTCCACCGGAAGAAAGCTGCGATAACAACAATAGTATCACCCCTCCCTAGAACCCACACCATCAGAACGTACCTACCATACCTTTTCCCCACGGGTTGGTTGACATCCTTTTTCTACTCATGTTTTTTTATTTTTTTTATTGCTCACGCTTTTTTTTTTGAGAAGAGAGGAATATAATATTTTGTATTTAGACCGGGTAGATACCCACTTCTATTGTTATAGTACAATAGCGCGGGATGTGGTTCTGCGTAACTATCCGTCATTTCAGAATTTTGTTTCAGCAATCGTAGTCACTAACAAGCAGAAGCTTACCACACGATCTAGTATTTTTATGAAAAATGAACACGTAGTGATGATTAATATTCCTCTCAAGTTGGGTTGACAGTGAAGCTTCCTCACAAAGAATAACAGACACATAGAAGTTGACTAATTATTTAACAAATATATCCCAATTGTGTGCCAAAATGTTCATACTAAAAAAAGAAAAGACGAGTTCGGTAACCAGCAATTTTGGACAACTCAACGGGGTCAACTTTAATTCTAATCATGTTTAGATACTGGAAGAATTGGAAAGTTTCAGCGTTTTTTATGGCGAACTTTTTATCGAGATAAAGAATCGACCAATGATGGAGTGGGTCACAGGGAACGTTTTTGACATTTTCATGTCTTTCATATGGCACATAAAAAAAATCGTCACGAAATTTGTTGCGACGAAATTTGCTAACGAATTTGCTAACGAAATTTGTCCCAAGTCGCCACAATGATGATTATGACCATCAGAAGTGATGTTGTTAGGTACTTTACAGGTAGGTACTTTACTTTACAGTTAGGTAGGTACTTTACAGTTATTACCAGATCAGCTGAGTCGAAAATTGAGCTCCCAGATCAGCTGAGTCGAAAATCGAGCTCCCAGATCAGCTGAGTCGAAAATTGAGCTCCTAGATCAGCTGAGTCGAAAATCGAGCTCCCAGATCAGCTGAGTCGAAAATCGAGCTCCCAGATCAGCTGAGTCGAAAATCGAGCTCCCAGATCAGCTGAGGCGAAAATCGAGCTCCCAGATCAGCTGAGGCGAAAATCGAGCTCCCAGCTTTCATACTTTTCTCATCACCGCCCATTACTAGGGATGGCATATCGAATGAAATATATCGATATATCGATCAAATGATATATCGTCAATGAGATATCGATACCTCCGATATATCGGAGAAAATATATCGATATTTCGATATATCGGAGAAAATATATCGATTTTTCGACGTATCGGAAGATCTACTTCATGTGAAGTAGGTAGGTGAATTTAATAGTTTTAAAACAATATAAAAATAATTTAGGATGACATTTATGGACATATCGGAGTATCTACTTGGAAAAACTTGAAGAAGTAGGTAGGTGAATAGAAAAGTTACTAACATCATTTTGGAGGAAATATTATCGATATACTCGACATATTGGAAGATCTATTTGGAAAAACCTTGTGAAATAATATTTCACATATTATGCATTAACCTACTTTCAAAAGTTACTGGGTATGAATGATCGAAATTCATTGTTTAAAAACTGGAAAAAAGTGCGAAAATGTCATTGCAATGTTAAATTAATTTATAAATTGACAGGGGTATAGGTACTGTGGACGATCATGATCCTTCAAAATTGAAAATAATTGTGGTGAAACCTGCTTCACTTCGTAGAGTAGGTAGTTTTAAGCTGGACGAGCCTCCGTTAACTTTGGCTTAAGTCAAGTATTTGAGCCTTGAGAGCCACTGTAGGTGAATACTATGAACACAATCATATCTGAGCTGAAGTCAACAGTCTGAAATCAACCCATCAGTTGGTACCTACAAAATTTGGAATAAAATTACTTGATGTTTTTACAAGTACAGGCGTCCCTTCTCGTCCATTTATTCCAATATTTAATTTTTACTAAAAAAATTTTTTTTTTTACTTGAAAACAGGTCGCGATATATCGTTAAAAATATCGATATTGACCGATAATATCGGTTCTCTATATCGATATAAATATATCGATATATCAAACGTAATATATCGATATATTTCATATATCGATATATCGATGCCATCCCTACCCATTACTCAGCGTTACCGCGACAGATGAATGTTTTTATTTAGAGCCTGCTGCTACAAGTATAGAAACGTAGAATACGCTTTAGCCTCGATTGGACGCTGAACTGCTGAACGTTCAATCAAGTGGTTGTCGACAATCACTTCATTCAATGGTCATTACTCAGGGGGGGCATGAAAATGTTTCAATGTGTTGCAGACTCGTATGCAAGCGTTTTCTTATGATTCGGGGATTTTTGAATTGAAATTTGCGTTTTTCCAAAAATTTTTTTGAGGGTACGTACCGGATTTGAGTTTTTCAACTAAACAATTCTCAAGTTCGAAGTTTTCTCAAGTCAAAATTGGAGTTTTTAAAGTCATATTAGAAGTTTTTGAAGTAGATTTCGTGGTTTTACGATACAATTTTTGTGGTCTCGCGTACCAAATTCGATTTTCAAAACCCAAAATTTCACATTTAAGGTTTTTTAGTCATATGAGAACTTTTTGAAGTGAAATTCGAGGATTTCCAAAAATATTATTGAGGTTTCACGTACCAAATTTGAGTTTTTTAACTCAACAATTTTCAAGTTCGACGTCTTCTCAAATCAAATGCAAGGTTTATAAAGTCAAATCCGGGGGTTAATAAGTCATATTTCCTCACATTACCAGTATATAAACATATTGTTTAGTAATGCATGCATTCCAGGGGACGTCCCATTGGATAAGCATTAGATCAGTTTAACCAGTTGGTAAGTGATAAAACTGTTTCACTCGATGTAATTTATTTATAACTTTAGGCAAGAAATACTGACCCCCCCCCCCCACCATTATCCACCTTAACATTTCTGGCGGCGTGGGAACCTCGAATCTGAAGAGCATTTTCCATCCATGATCTACGATACCCAACATGCGAATTCGAGTTCACCCCCCTCCCCCACACCACCACCCAACGCCAACAATGGTGCCAGTCCGGCACCAAAGCGGAAATACGTCGTAACATTGAACTTTCATCTGTTAGTTTTGGTTTGCAGTCCGTCAAAGTTCTCATCCGTATTCAAGGTGAAACACAAAAAAAAAAAAACACGAAACAAGGGGTTTATGGCATCATGGCACCATGTCCTGGCACCATGGTGGCACCACTATTAGTTCCATGGTGGAACAGAGAATAATTCATGAAAATCCGGAGGTATAATGAGAATTTTTCCTCAATTTCAAAGCTTGGGTACAATTAGTAAGCAGTAAAGGAACCGAAATATTGAAAAATCGGATAAATTGTGAATACTATCCCCCACTCGCCCCCTCCCCTTGCGAATTTTGGTACTCTGGTAAAATCATGTACAACTCGGAAGTTATTCGAGTCAAACAAAAAAAGAAACACGCAAATCGGTCGGAAATTGAGGCCTGGGCAGAGTTTACAAGATTACGCACGCAAACGCACGTTTTTTAATCATTAACCCCCCCTTTCCCCCTCTTAAAAGCAAAATCCAAAATTCCGGCGCCGTAGTGCACAACTAGATAGTATTTCGCGTCAAACGAAAAAAGAACCACGAAAATCGTTCGAGAACTAAGGGCCTGGGCAGAGTACACAAGATTATGCCCGAAAACGCACGTTTTTCGAGCATTAACCCCCCCTTTCCTCCCCTTAAAAGGCAAAATTCGAAATTCCGGCGACGTAGTGCACAAGTAGATAGTTTTCCGCGACGAACAAAAAAAGAACCAGGAAAATCGGTTGAGAACTAAGGCCTGTGCAGAGTACACAAGATTTTGTTACACACACACATACACACACACATACACACACACATACACACACACACACACACAGACATACACCTATGGTTTTTTTTTCGCGGATTTGGATTCAGAATGGTCTAAACGGATTACTGTGTGGTTATTTTTTTTTTCTGTTGAGTGTTGTCCAACTTCACCCCAGATCGATCGCATAAGGACGCCCAAGTCTTACTGTGGGACGTCCTAAAAACACTAATTACCACCTGTATTACTTGTATTCTACTCCATGGTATGTCAATAATAGTAGTTATACAACGGTTATGCCACAATTTAGGTATCTATTAAAAAACTACGATACTGGCAATGAAGTACTTCCACTTACAACTCGTTGTGTACTAAATGAAATATTCTATTGCAATATTGAAATGTCATCACCAGCTAAAGCACAATGTGAACGAAATATCCTATTTAACGGTTCCACTAAAAGTTGTCAGTTCACTAATCTCGATATAGAAACAAATTACATCTCCATAGTACCAGAGACAAACCAATTATTAGCAGTATTCCCTAATGAAGACCAGATTCAAATCAAAAGCCCTGATAAAATGGAAACAGTCAGCTTACGCGGAATTTTATGCTGGAAATGGCATTTCGAAACATTTGTCGGATGGAACGTTTATTTAGGGTGTCTAATTAAGATACGGCCACACTTCAGGGGTCGATTCAACAAGTAATATAAAAAGTGTATAAAAAGTGTCTCGTAGAAAATTATTTTAGACGATTTGTTTCCGAGTTATTCCACTTTTGAAGATTTTTTCGAATGTTCAACCTTGATAAATAAATTTGTGTTTGAACGCGGAAAAACATGAATTTTTTTTCTTTCTTTTTCAACAAAATCGACGTTTTGGCGGGAGGAGACCCTCCGAATCCTCCAGTCAAAACGTCGATTCCGTTGAAATAAATTCACGTTTCTCCCGTTCAAACACAAATTTCTCCCCCAAGTTCCAATGTAAAACTTTTTTTTGCTTCCGAGTCTACCAAGGTAGCGGAAGCTTTGTTTTCACTTTTCAAGGACGAAAAAAAAGTTCTCCAAAATCAAAAATTTCCACTCGCGTTTTGCGTTTTAGACGTTTCTGAACAATTTTGGTTCCGTGTCTGTGTGTCTGTCTGTCTGTCTGTCATGAATTCCTTGTAACGCGCATAACTATACGAAGTTATTGTCCGATTTCTATGAAATTTTCAGGGATAGTGCGGGTTGGTGTGTAGACGGTTCCCTATGAAAATCATCATCCCCGGACTGATAGAAGCGACTGCGCATGCGCAAACGTGAATTCCTTGTAACGGCCATAACTTCCACATTTTCCATCCGATTTCAATGAAATTTTCAGGGATGTTACAGATTAGTATTTAGATGGTTCCATATGAAAATCGCTACCTTCGGATTGATAGTAGCTACGGCGCATGCGCAAACGTGAATTTCCTTGTAACGGCCATAACTTCTACATTTTCCACTCGATTTAAATGAAATTTTCAGGGATTATGTGGATTAGGTTGTAGATGGTCCCCTATGCAAATCATCGTCCCCGGACTGATAGAAGCGACTGCGCATGCGCAAACGTGAATTCCTTGTAACGGCCATAACGTCCACATTTTCAATCCGATTTCAATGAAATTTTCAGGGATGTTACAGATCAGTATTTAGATGATTCCCTATGAAAATCACCACCTTCGGACTGATAGTAGCCATTGCGCATGCGCAAACGTGAATTTCCTTGTAACGGCCATAACTTCTACATTTTCCATCTAATTTCAATGAAATTTTCAGGGATGTTACAGTGTAGTGTTTAGATGGTCCCCCAAAGAAAATCACAGAGAATTGTTTTTCATAGAGGGGTGGTCTCCTGTGAGAATCTCAAATCCCATAAATTGCAGGTCATCGGTAGCTCAGAGGATAAAGTCTCGAATTGAGCTCCTAAGGTCGCGGGTTCGAAACCCATCCTAGGCTATGTATTTTTTTGATCCAATCACATACATCTACTCACTTAATTTTTCATCCGAATTTGATGAAATTTTCTAGGATTGTCCAGATTAGCGTGTAGATGGTCCCCTATGAGGGTAGTGGAAGGTGCTTAGAGATTGGTGTTTTGAGATTAACTACTATGCATCGGATCATCTATACAATCGGGTTATTGATACGAGGAAGCTATGTGCCACACCCACTTGGCAGAATTATACCGTTGGAATACTGAGGATGTTTTTGCTGAAAAATTGCATTGATTTTTCTCTACAGGAAATGGGTGAAGATCTCTATAGAATTCCGTCAAAAAACTCGAAAATTGATAATTTCAAGTTCGGACCAGAAAAAATCTAACTAGATGCAAGGTTAAAAATGTGTGTTATAGCTCATCTGCCGGGAAATTTAATGCTATTTTCATCGGTGTAATCAGATTTGAATTTGCATGAAAAATAGAGACGCTACAGTTATTTTAGTGAGACAAGGTTGAACGTACGAAAAAATCTTAAAAGGTGAAATAACTCGAAAATTACTATTATTGAACAGCTCACCTCCTCTAAGGGACATCATGATAGTCCTTTGAGAATAACTCGAAAAAATATTTTTCGCCTAGAAATGTTTCGGAATCTACTACGCGGCGGTTACGGGATGACAATTAGATTTCGTTTCTCAGATAGGTGTTTACCTATTTCTATAACGATAATCCAACTTTTTGTAGGAATCAGGAAATATCTTATGGGCGAATTCCTATTCGAACCAATCAAATCGTGATTTTCTTTTTTCGCGATTTCAGGTAATCTCTACGCCTCCAGAACTTCCGCACCATCTGCCGATGCCATCTCTATTGTCTTGAAGACTCCACAAGCAGCATAACGGAGGAAGATTGGACTCCGGGGTTCCTTATGGTAATCGCAACACGAGCGATTAAACCGTCGTTGGAGTCTCTTTACATTTACCGGTAACAAGTTCGCATAATCTTCTTTCGTTCCCCCTGAGGCACCGCGATGGGATCCACCGATAAGCCAAAAGGTATGTAGAAGGTAGTTCAGTTCGATTGAAAATCCCAGCGTAGATCCGAAAGATTTTAATCTCGCATTTAATTTCTCCAAACCATTGGCTTCAATGGAAGAATAAAAGCAACAAGGAAACAAACCGATGAACTACGGAGGTGTCTCCTCATTTTGTTTAAAATAAGAAAAGAGATGAAGTTGTTTAGGGAACTGTTTAGGGAACACGCGCTCATTTTCAACACAGGGATGCACGCTGTATCTGGGATATAAAACATGTGAATTAGGGCTTTAAAAAATGTCCTCATCCTCCAAAATAGGTTTCTTTGAAAAAATCAAATTTATTTTTTGAAACAGAATAGTTTCATTCTTTTGTGAATTACCAATTTTCTGAAAGAAAAACATGAAGAGTAGAGTCATGAGAACTTTATGGAACTCGGGAACGCACGGTATTTCTGAGATAAATATCGGATTTTAGTACACAAATGGACGTTTAACTCATATTTATGCACAAACAAACGATCACAAGACCACAAACATATGCAGAAAATGCAAAATAAAATTCAGAGAAATGTGAGAAAACTCAAATTTGAATGTCTTACCTAGGGCGCGCGTTGTATCCAGGAGATAAAAACGCTGAAAATTATTACACAATGGTCTATTATTT